>SNQJ01S0140003.1:23714-43045 GCA_010110895.2 Picea sitchensis | reverse complement strand
AATCATTGGCACCCAAGCAACTTTGACATGAGTTGAATATTTTTCCCCTTAGAGTCTACTTATTAATTGGATAGCACATGCTTAATCTAAAATTAGTAATAGGATAGGGTTTAGTGGCTATGGATCTAAAACTTCTCCCTTCTTAATACCATCCAACGAAGATATCATGACAGCGATGTGTGTGGGTGAAATATCTCACCCATTCATTAATAAAATAGATTTCAACTTTTGATAGCTTGTATTGTGGCTTACAAATATATGGATGCAAAGGAACCAATACATTTTCCTTGCTCATTCAACATATGTTTGGTGTTTACATCTATGATCTCTATCAACCGTCTAATAATCTATGTGCATGGCAAGATTGGTGACCTAGCAGCAACATTATGGAAGTATGATTTCCTTAGATTTTGAGTTGCCTCAATTTCCTCTTCTCTTTCATTTGGGTCTTCAACATTTGGAAATCCTTTCCCATATTTAATCAACATGATTAACTCAATGTAGGTGTGGGCACCATCAATTCCTCTATGATGGAAAGTATTTAAATATATGGGCAACTTGCAGTCTTTAGTAGTATCAATAGCAAGTTGTTTATCCTTCACTGATGTATTTGTCTTCTTGGCGAGTTATTCTACTTCTTGAGTTAGTTGTTTTGTTAAAAGAACTTCCTCTATTATCAAAGTTCCTTTAGCAGACTATTATGTTGACTTCTCTTGTGTTACCTTCTTTCTTCTCCCAATTCCCTTCAAAGCAATGTATAAGTACTTGCATTTTAGTTATTCGAACAAAAAAGCATATGAAATATTTAGCTTTGAAATAAAAATCAATTCCATACTATAACCCACTTCAACATTGAAAATTGGAGTTGGCTTTCGAAAGTAAAAAAGTGCCAACCCAAATTTGAGCCACATTTTTCCAAGGTGATCATAAAACTCATTAGTTTTTTAAATAAAAATTAGGGTTCCAAACTATGTGAGTATCAAAACCACTAGGGTTGGAAACCATTACTTTCGAAATAGAAATCCACAATTCGGTTTGAACGATGGTTGTCAAAAGCGAATGGGGGTATAGGAAAGGGAATGCTTTTGGTTTTAAACAATTCTATATTTGAAACCATTAATTAAAGCTTTCAAGAGGCAGTTTATTGAAACTAAGCATTCGCAAATCAAGCTTGAAGCCAAGGAGAAAGATTGATGAAATAGGATCATAAATCTTATCAAAGACAATTTATCTAAAGAATTGTTTTTATTTTAATCCATACAAACTAGTTTTCAACTATCTAAATGCATTTCTTAAACAATAAGAATTTTGAAAGAACAAGACATTCAACAATGTATGAAAATGGTCTTAACCTAAAGATAGCAAATTTTAATTGACAATTCAAAGGAGAGAAACTCGAATCAAGTACCTATCAACACATAACTAGATAATTAGTGAATTGGGGTGGTAGAACGTTGCACACATACTCATTTATTTCGAGCATTATAAATTGCAACATATGCTTGATCAAATAACAGTGTCTAGGCTCTGATAGCGAAGAACATATCAACAAAGTTTTTCGAAAGATGGGGGTAATCAACTAATTAATCTATTATTCTATTCAAAAGGTCAACCTTCATTCATTGTGAGGATTTCGAATTGAAGGCATTAAGTGAAAGGATGTCATCAAATATTCAGGGTGACGAGACATCTATTAATACACATGTTCAAAGATAAATGACCACAAAACACCATTTCTTAACTTGCAATGAAATATTGATTCAAAATCAAGCTTTAAGATCATAAGATCATTTTCAAATGAGGAACAAGTAACACAAAGAGAGGCTTAATCATAAGATCAGACCCGATTTGAAAATCGTGAATAAAAACTGAAATTCACAAGGAAAGAAGAAAGAGAGACCTGATTTGAAAATCATGTTGGACTCAAAATTTGGGGAGACTTTATGAAAAGAGAAGAGAAAATGGGATCACTTAGAGAATTAGGGACAATTTCATAATCAATTGAAAAGCCTCTTGAAATTTTAACATGGAACACGGTTGATCAAAGGATCAATCTTGATTCATAAATCGATGATTAAAAGAGATTCAAATGAAGACCCGACTAATAGATCAATGAAAGAAAATCCATCATTCGAAATGACAAAGAAAACAAAGGAGCCTGATCAAAATATTGGGCCCCAATCTACAATTGATGAGGTAAATTGTTCGAAAGGTGGAAAAATGGCCTTATTTACTATTCAAGATCATTTTGAAAATCAACTTATAATTCAAAAAGGTAAGCAAAACGAAGCCTGGTTTTGAAATCGAGGATAACAAAAGGTATCCCATTTTCAAAAGGAAATTAAAACAAAACTATTTTTCGAATGATGGAAAGTACAAGAATTCATGGCCTCAAATGGATTCAAGAGAAGCATCCCATAGCTAAGAGGAAAAGAAAGGAAGACAAAACAAAGCATAAATATCAAAGAAAAAAGGGTCCCTAGGTTTTTCTAAAAAAAAGTTTGGGGGTTGTTGAAACCTCAATAAATGGCAACACATTAGGTGAAACTTATGAACCTCTAAAACTTTACCATTCAAACATAACTCTAACCCAGGAAAACTAAATTATTAATCAAAACTCATACCTTAAACCTGCAATATATGGTTTTCTCATAAACTTCCTTCATGATATGATCCTAGAATATCTCAATCATGTAGCTTTAGTGACTTAGCAACGTACCTTGAAGAAAAAAAGTATGAAGTTAATTTCCTTAAAGAATCACTCTATGTTCCAAACTATAGTCATAGTCACGGGGCTTGGTTGAAGTAGGAATAAATATTTCTACCAATAGGTTATCTCACTTCCTTGCGGTGTTGCTCTACTACTGGAGAGCGCCCATAGTCTCGATAGAGTCACCCTAACATCACAGATCTTGCTCCACTACCAACTAGCATCCATGGCCCCAACAAAGGTATCTGCATTCCCCTAGAATGAATTGAATTTTATTTCCAAATATTTTATAAATTTTATATATGCTTTTAACACTAGGAAGAGGAAACAATGGATCTTTACAACTTAGTGGGGATGATGTATTTTTTTAAGGAAGGATTAGCCATGTCTGAGTAATTACGATATGAAACAAAAATGCTTGACCTTGGATGTTCAATTGATCACCTTTCACATGTTGTGCTCATTTAATGTGAATGGATGAATGTCAATTTTCACATGCAACTTTATGTGATTAATTTTCAGATCTGGAAATCGCTTCCTGTGAACTAACAATAAAAACCTAGTTGTTATCATTGAGCAATTTTACACTGAAAATTATTGACTGAAAACATATGCAGTGGAAACAACAAGATCAGAGATGAATCATCAATACACAAAAATTTTGTTATGTAACCTTGTCAAATTCAGAAATCCTGAGGGAAAAACCAACCCTCCCAGCCAATACAATATCACCAATTCTGAGGACAACATTTTCCTACAATAACCATACAAATCATAAAACCAAACCTCAGCAATATCCCTGAAAATATCCTCTACCCATAAATTTGTTGCAGACCACCTGTATGGCCTGCTGACGTCACTTGTTATCATGTACGGACCTGCACCTTCCTAGAAAACCTTGTACATGATTCGTCTTACTACAACCAATGTACATACGTGACTGTGCCCACTGCAACCCGCATATACGTGATTCATTTTCCTGCAACATGTGTACATACGCTACTGCACTCTATGCAACCCGTGTATATGCATGATTCCTCCCACTGCAATTTGCGTACAAGTACAGAATAAAAATAATAATAATAAAATAAAAAACTTGTATGGACACCTCCATACAATTTTCTCTATGCAACTTCTTCTCCTTTAGGACAGATTTTTCACCATTGCATAATTTTCCTTTTCTAAAATCACCAAGCCTCCTAACACAAGTGCGGACTCACTTATGCTAACTCCATCCATATACAATGTCCCAATGATTTGTCACAATCTCTCCTCTCCTTATATAGGAGTCTTATGAGTGAGTTTAGGAACCCCTTCTAAACTCAACAATTAATTAGAATATTTTATTTCTCTTTGTGGGTATGACACCCCATCACAAGCCCACAAATCCCATCAACTTTCCCATGAGTCCCTAGCCTCATTCCAAGGTCGATTTCACTGAAATGAAAGGCTAATATGGTTCCAACAAATATTCCCACATGTATGACACCTTGGCCTCTTGTAGGAATACCTCTCAAAGCTACAATGAACAACACTCCCTCTTAGTGAGGGAGGTCTCCCATCCACCATCATCTGGATGTACCTCTGTCTCCCACACTAGAATTGACTATGTCTCTTCTACCACAGGTGCACTCCAATCCCCCTAACTGGTTGCTCCATCTGTCACGGAAGTAGATCCTTCTCTTCAATCCTCCTGAATGGCTGCATCTTCTGCCACTGTAGAAAAACTTGTTGAAACAAATGAATCCTCCATGGAAGTCACACAACTCCTAGAAGCCTCCAGCCTATGAACCTCCTATCTGGCCTCCTCAACCCATGACACCTACCTGTCAATATTGTAGGATGCATCTCTCCCATTTGAACCTGAGAGGGAACTCCCTATGAATGGTTGAATCTCCCTCTAATTCAATTGACTCTTTATGAGATCGAGCTCCCTCTAAGTCTGAATGATCCCTCTAAAACCTAACTCCCTCTGAGTCTGTACAATCTTTGGAGCCATCTTCATCCTCTAAACCTGTTGACCTCCTTTGAAATCTAATCTCCTCTAAAAATTCTTGGAAGGATGATCCTCCCTACTGGATCTTGAGGGCTGACTCCATCTGAACTATGGCTCCCTCTGAATTGGCACTATTGATGGGGCTACATGCCTCATCACTGGTGGAGCTACCTTCTCCTCCTCATCGGTCTCCCTACTCCCGTTGATCACAACATGCATAGGTTGGCCCCTCAGCATATATAGGTTTCCCTCTCTAACTCCAAGAATCACCGTTGATCTAAATCTAGAACGTCTAGGCACAAATAAGACATGTACATCTCGAAATAATATATGGTATCCCTTCTTCTCAATCTTTGAGACTGAGAGAACAATCCTCCTTATTTCTAGCACCCATAACACATTTGACACCCTCAACACTTCACTTGAATCCAATCGGAACAATACCATACCAGATCCTCATACTGCATGTTTGGTTCCCATACCAAGCTCCACACACAACTCTGAGCCAATCTCTGTGAAGATGTCAAAAAAATATCGTGCACCTGTCATATGGAAAGATGCTATATTATCCACCAACCATATCCCCCTACTGGAAAATATACCTGAAAGGGTGGAGACCAACAATATCTCCCTCTATAACCTGTCTACAACCTCATCAACCTCTATTGTTGATGCTTGCTTCCTTCTTCCCCTTCCCCTCCGGTGTGGACACTATGAAGCATAGTGCACAAAGTCATGACATTCAAAACATCTGATTTTACTAAGATCCTTCTTCCGTCTTGGTTCTAGATATGCTTCTCTCTCGGGATAATCGCTTCTCCTAGGTGAACCTCTCATGCTTGGAGAACCTCTTCTTCCCTTCCTAGTGCAAGTTGCAAGGGGTTGGTTCCCATCATTTTCGTTCTTCACTACACCATCCAAATCATCATTGGATACTAACCATGTCTCCTCCTAAATACAATCAGTCCATAGTTTGTCAAAAATTGACAACTTCTCTCATGCACATATCCCCTGCACAAATGGTTCCCAAGACCTGGGAAGACCTCTCAACGCTACGTTCACCAACTCAACATCCTCAATTGTCTCACTCATGACTGCAAGTTGATCTCTAATTTGAGTAATCTTCATAAGATAGTTCACAACAATGTCTTCAATGGACATCTTGACAATTTGAAGTTGGTGTTTCAAATGCAACTTCCTTTCTGTATTCATGTTTTGGTATAGACCTACCAAAGCCACATACATTTCCCTGGCAGATATCTTCTCAGCAATGTGAGGAATCAAATGATCCTTCACGGATTCTAGCAATACCCACTTGGCCTTCACATCCTTCTTCTTGTGAGTTGCCAATTCCTGCAGATCGATAGGAGCTGCAACCACATGCTCAACATACTCCTTGAGGTCAATTTCTTCCAATAGAAGGAGAACCCTTGCCTTCCAAGCCTGGAAGTTGGTTGCCCCTTCCAACATATCCTCAAGCTTCAATGTATTCACCATGGTGACCTGCCTAAAAAACGAATAAGAACAACACTCTTCTAGTGTTGTAGGAAAAATGTGTCTCAAGATGATCCCCTTCTCTTCAAATCCCAAGCTCTAATTCCATGTCAATTTTCACATGCAATTATATGTGACTAACTTTCAAATATGAAAATTGCTTCCTAGTGAACTAATAGTAAAACTCTACCTATTATCACTGAACAATTTTACACTAAAAATATTGACGAAAAACATATGTAGTGGAAACAACAAGATCAAAGATGAATCATAAATACACAAGACACACAAAATTTATGTTTTGTAACCTTGTCAAATTTAGAAATCCTAAGGGAAAAAACAGCCCTCCCAACCAACACAATGTCACCAAATCTAAGGACATCCTTGTCCTCCAATAACCATACAAATCATAAAACTAAACCTCAACAATATCCCTAGAAATATCCTCTGCCCACAAATTTGTTGCAGACCATCTGTATAGCTTGTTGATGTCACCTGTCAGCCTATACGAACCTGCACCTGCCCAGAAAACCTTGTACGTGATTCACCTTACTACAACTAGTGTACATACGTGATTGTGCCCATTGCAACCCATGTATACGTGATTCACCTTCCTGTAACCTGCATACATACACTATTGTGCTCTATGCAACTTGTGTATTTACGCAATTCCTCCCACTGCAATCTAGGTACAAGTACACAAAGAAAAACGTGTATGGACACCTCCGTACAATTCGCTTTCTGCAACTTCTTCTCCTCTAATCCAGATTTGTAACCATTGCATAATTTCCCTTTGTTGAAATCACCAAGCCTCCTAGCACAAGTGCAGGCTCACTTATGCTAACTCCATCCTTACACAATGTCACAATGATTTGTCATAATCTCTCCTCTCCTTAAATAGGAGTCTTATGAGTGAGTTTAGGAACCCTTCTAAGCTCAACAATCAATTAGAATATTGTGTTCCTCTTTGTGGGTGTTACACCCCATCAGCGCACAAAGCCCACAGCTTTCCCATGAGGCCCTAGCCTCATTCTAGGGCCAATTTCACTGAAATGAAAGACTAATCTAGTGCAAACGAAGATTCCCACATGCCTGACACCTTGGCCTCTTGTGGGAATACCTCTCGAAGCTACAATAAACAACAATGAAATCTTCAAGTTTATTGAATCATCACTTCACTAAAGTTTTAAGATTTGTAGGAATCAATCGTTTAAATCAAGCCCAATTCAAAAATCATGAAATAAAAAACTGAATGAGAAACAAGTAACACAATGTGAGGCTCAATCATTAGATCAAGCTTGATTTTAAAATCAAGAGGAAAATTGAAATTCAAAAGAAAAGAAAAAAAGAGGCCCAATTTTCAAAAGTCAAGGAGACATTTTGAAAAGAGAAGAGAAAATGAACCCAATCAATAGATTGGGCCCAACTAAAAAATCAAGCACAATTTTAGAATTTTGAAAAGCCTTTCAAAATGTTAAAATAGAATAAACATGATCAAGCAATTCAAGGATGAATAGGGATTCGCCCGATCTACAAATCGGTGAAAAAATGCAATATTCAAAAAGCATGATAAACAAAGAAAACAAAGGGGTCTGGTCCTTAAATCGGGGAGCTAAATGGTTCAAAATGTGGAAAAGACAAATGATCAATAAATTGAACTAGATTTGAAAATCACCCTTATAATTCAAAAAGGTAAGCAAAATGAAGCCTAATTTTGAAATCAAGGATAATAAAAAGTATCCCATTTTCGAAAGGAAATTAAAACAAAGCCATTTTTCGAGTGATGGAAGGTAAAAGGGTTCAAGGCCTCAATTGGATTCAAGAGAAGCATCCCCTAGCTAAGAGTAAAAGAAAGAAATACAAATACGAAGCAAAAAAGAGACTTCATTTTTATCAAAGGAAAAAAGGTCCCTGATATTTTTCTGATTTTTTTCTCAAACAATTTGTGTTGTTGAGCCCTCAACACAACATACCTCCAATTTTCACTCAATTAAGTCACAATTAATTGACTTCATGTGATTTTTGCAATGAAAAACAAGGGTATATTTTCCCAAGGTTTCAAGCATTTCACGACAACCACTTAACAATATGGGATATAGATTGACAACTAGAACATGTTATCAAATATATCGTCATCACCATTATCACAAAAACATGTTATATGCTCGTCGAATTATTTTAAATCCTAGACCAAATCATCACCTTCGTCTTACAAGCCCTTAAAATCCATGTCCTAGATGATTTAAAGATTAGGAATAATGCAAAACGTATGAACAAGCTCGTTTCCTTGTGGTTCTTCCACATCTCTAACCACCTACCCATCTAGATTGATTTCAAGAATAGAGAGGGAATGCTTGGAGTAAGTGGAATGGAATGTGTTTCGTCTAACAACAAGATCAAGGACTCCATGCATCTTCATAAATTGATAAACTCCAAAATAATGGGGAAAGAGCGTGCTAATTTTGTGAAAAGATTATGGAGTTCTAGCTTCTTTCAAAAGAGATGCATGCAATGACCAATTCCACTCATGTTAAAAGCTTCAAAGCTCTAATTTCATGAAAAGATTCTAGAGCTCTAGCTTCTTTCTTAAGTATTATCTCAAGATCCCACTCATGTTAAACGCTTTTTTCATATAGACTATCACAAAATTCCACTCATGTTAAAATCTTTTTCAGTGTACTACTCAAGATTCCACTCATGTTAAAATCTTTTTCACTTATACTACCTCAAGATTCCACTCATAACATGAGTTTTATCACTTCTTTATGTATTTTAATTCAAATAAAGTATTTTCACATGTCTTATCTCAATATTCCACTCCAAACATCCTTGTTAATGCACAAAATTTAATAATACTTTTAATCTTAATTTTGTAATATGAAAATCCACTCATGCATCATTAGTTGTCTTATTGATAACTTCCGATTCATAATGTTGACTACTTATATTGGATGTGATCACTTTACATAGTTAATATGTTAAACATGGTTGGACCATTGTTAGTTGAATAACCACACAAGTTATATTATATACATGTTATGTTAAGGGCAACCTTAACAAATGTAAATGCTCATCATCAAAGTTGGACCACTTTTGGTTGATAATCATGCAAATTATGTTATATACATGTTATGTTAGGGATAACCTTAACAAATGTAAATGATGATCCACAAAGTTAGACTAGCTTTCGTTATTATCTTTAAAGTTCCTAAATGGATAAGATGCATGTTTGTTCGAGGCATTTGCATTCACATTTAAATTTGCAACCATTCAATTATAAAGAAAATGAAATATCCATTCATTATGAAAATGATTGAAAAACATCTAAAATCAATTGATGATTTTGACCAAGAAATGCAATCATTTTTCTTGGTGTGCCCAAATGCAACACGATATTCCATTCCATTCCTTATTTTGACCAAAATGAAATATCCTTTCATTACTCAAATTTTTAACAAAAAAAATATATAATAAATTGATGGTTTTGACCCAAAAATGCATAGGTTACTTGTTTCAAAAAACAATTGGTTTGTTTAGATGCAACACAATATCCTCTCCCTTATTTTGCTTGCCAAAAAAATATATAATAAATTGATGGTTTTGACCAAAAAATGCATGGGTTACTTGTTTCAAAAAACAATTGGTGTGTTTAGATGCAACACAATATCCCCTACCTTATTTTGCTTGCCAATGAGTTGTGTCTTGTTACCCCCCCATGCCTAGGGGTAACTAGAGGAGATCATGTCTCGTGGCCCACAATGGAGAACATGATCCCGATCATGATGATGATTAGCATGACCACAGATGGTAGCCTAGCAGCCCCCCTTATTCACCTTTACGGCTACAGGTCAACCAAGGCTCATCACATTCAAGCAATCCAGAGTATGGGAGATGGTAAGCCATCATCACCATGAGGTATGTTAGTCCTTTTATGTAAAGTGTTGTGCTTAATTTGTCAGGCATGTGGATGAGGATATTTGGTTGAAGTTGGATAATGGATCACTGGTTTGGGAAATTGCGTCAGTTTCCTTGTTTCACATTGGTGGTCAGCTTCTGTGCCCTAGTCCTGTGTTTTCACCGCCTAGGGAAAAGGGGTACTATTGGGGGGGCCTCTCAAGGGTAACGTTTTGTTCCCCACCATACTTAACACTTTCCATCGTTGAGCCTCTCATAGTGTACTAAACTTCGTCAATTGGTCATGGTCCATTCTCTCATGAGAAAAGAGGTTGAAGGCCCAAAGGTTGTTTCGCAGCTACTATGAAAAGAATAAGAAAATGATGTTAAAGAAAGAAAGGAATGATAGAAAAGAGGACTAACAAAAGCAAGTCCAAAATTGAGCTCTACTCTTTCAGTGTTTACCCCAATCCAAAAAATGCAATGCTAATGGATTGAAACCTTACAAAGGGAACTTGCAAATATAATAAAGCAGGACTTAGAAAAAGGCAGATAAGGGGGATTGGAAAAAATAGCAGGTAAATATGGGGTAACTCAAGAGAAAGTGCACCCTCCACAAAGGCACTCATAGAGAAGGATCCAATGAAACCAATAGCCATGAAGTAAGTCCTAAAATCATACCACTATCACACTTACTCTTGAAGGGTTTTTACTTTCCCTTGTCACTCTCAGGACCTATCCCTCTACCTAGGTTATTTTATTTCCTGTCTAGGTGGCATGCCTAATAGAGTTGGATGAAGGCCATCCCATACTTAAACTTGGTAACTCACATGGGGTCCTGACCTAGTGTGATGCTTGAAGGGGATATTGAGGTGAATCGTCTTGCATGGCTTATATCTTAAGTTGAAGCTTACTTTGTATGTTTTAAGGACTGATGTTTCTTGTGAACTTTGGCTAACCATGTTTTATACTTTGATTTGTTTTGGATGGCCTTGACATGGTTCTTTGAGGAACATCATGGGATTGTACCTAGACTGGTGTGCCTTTATTGCAGGACTTTGTCATGTGTGATGGAAAGTAGTGGGTCATTCGATGACTCGCCACCCTCAAACATTGGCTCTCACATCCTCAAAACCCTGGATGACAAAGAGATGGGCCTTGGTTTGAGAAAATTCAGTCATAATGGCACACATATGGGCTGGAAGCCCCACGGGTTAAGAAGAGTACCCCATGGCCTATTTACACATAGGATGGAGGACGTTGCAGTAGTAGTGACTCGAAAATTATTCAGAGATGAGATGCATCCCTCCTCTCCTTGGATGCAGCACCTAGAGGCCCTTGACATCACCCTCTTGACCTTGATGTCACCTTTCAAGGTTTGACATTGTTAGGGTTTAATGGATGGATGGGTATCGTAGATGATTTGGCATGACCTTGGGTGAAGAGACACCTCACTTGAAATTGCTTCACCTTGGAGGATGCCACATGGCTTTTGGAGACCCTACCATATCCTTTGGAGGCTTAACCTCACCCTAACTAGCCTTGATGTCTCACACATGTGGGCTATTTTGATTTATTTTTGCGCTTCAGCATTTTGTAAAGGGTTAAATGAGGGGTCGACCCCACTTCTAATTTGTTGTTGACATTTTATGTGGACAAATGTGTTAGGGTAGCCTCATATAAAAAGGATACTCTCACTTTTATTTGTATCATCATCTTTCACTCACCTTTGTGGGTAACAAATCTAAAATTTTCACCCTCTAAGGGTTATTATATGTCTATCTCTCGTGCGCTTGGCTTGGAATGGTCTCTTGTGGATGGATTTGTTGATTTTTGATGGATATTTCTGCAATTAGGGTTACATTCTCTTGGTTTATTGGATGAAGTGTATTTCTGCAATTTATTTTCATGTTATTAATCTTTATGGTGAAATTGTTATTTGTTGCAAGGAATCTTGTTTGGTGAAACCCTAAGAGAGGAACATGAGTGCTTCTTCCTTTCACAAGGTTATATTTGTCTAAAAATTGGTTAATTGTCCTTGCCAGGGTTAGAACCCTAAAGCTCTAAAGTGTTATCACTTTAGGATTTTAGCCCTAGACTTTTGACCGTTGACCTAGTTGATACCTTTGATAGTGATGATACCAAGGCAGATGATCACTTGAGTAGGTTCTATAACAAGTATGGGTTCCACGAAGCAAAAAATTGACACTCAGACATGATCGTGAGGCTTTTCTCTGCCTCTTTGGTAAGAAAAGTGAGGGCATGGTATGACAACCTCCCAAGATAGAGCATTATAATCTGGGAGGATTTTGAGAGTGATTTCATGAAGAAATGGGGTGATGGAAAGGATCAAGATTTCCTCTTTTCCCAGTTTCACAAAATTCATAAGTATGAGCAAGAGTCTGTAAGAGAATTCAACGCCAGATTTGATGCCTTAATAGAAGAATTTCCTCTTAGAAGCAGACCCATAGAGGCAATTACCTTAACCCAATATTTGAATGTTTTCGAAGGGCACTTACAATTCTTGCTAAAGGATAAGTTCCCTAAAACCCTCGAGTAGGCACAAGATCTTGCCTCCCAAATAGAAAACAATTTAGATTCATGCGAGCTTCATGACCCTCCTATGGCGAGTACTCTTGAGCAAAACATTATGAATCTTGTGTTATCCCATAAGACCCTCGTGACTAAGGTAAATGACCTAGATGAAAGGTGTGCCCCTTACCAACTAGACATGAATGATATTGCATGGGTAGGTACATCTCATGAAAAACCATACCCCATCACTAAGAAAAAAATGGCACACTGAAACTGTGAATATCATTAGGGAAACTGAAATGCAGCTCCAAGCACTCATGAGTGGAGAATTGGAAGGGGAAGATGGATCCCTTGAGGTGGAAATTAGGTTTCCTACCTCAACTATCCCCAAGGAAAATAGTGACGAAATGGAAATTTCCAACCCTGATGATCTTCCACCGTCATTTGGCCCTAGTGAAGAAGAAAACGATGAAAACCTCACACCTTCACAGGACCCTGCCCTTGAAGAATCTCAAGACAAAGAGGATCTTCCTATAGTGCTTCATGCTGAAAATATTGATAGAAAAAATGGAAAGCATGTACCCTTCTTCATTTCTCTCCTTGTGAACGAGTTCGCCCTCTATAATTGCATGTTAGACTCGAGTGCCTCCACAAATATTATGCATTTAAAGGTGATGCAACAACTTGGCCTTGAAATCTCACAACCTTACTGAAATGTGTGTGGAGTGGAATCTAAACCTATCACGATATGTGGAATTATTAAGGACCTTAAGTTTAGTTTGGTCGCCTTTCCTTACATTTCCCTTGCAATGAATGTTGTAGTGATTGATATACCTGATGTTTGGGGAATGTTATTATCTAGGGAGTGGGCGGAAACCTTGGGGGGTAACCTTTAGATGGACTTATCATATGCTACCATCCCTCACCTCGAGGGTGGCTTTGTTACCCTCTATAGCGAACCCATTGTTAGATAACAGGTTGAGTCCACAAAGGGTCCCATGGATAAAATATTTTACTTGGATGACAAAATGGGAAGTTTATATTCCATCGAACCTACATTCCAAGTTGAGTAGTGTCAAGATGTTGGCAGAATGTGGACCTTAGAATTCGATGGTGTTCACTCTAGCCTTGGTTCCAAAGATGGCATTGTCCTCACAACCCCCTCCAAGGAGGCCACCTATTTCCCATATAGACTTGAGTATGTATGTACAAACAACGTTGTTGAATACGAAGCTTTGCTCATAGGACTCAACCTGGCCCTCGATAGGAATATAAGGCACTTGAAGGTCATAGGAGATTATGATCTAATTGTTTCCCAAGTAAATCTAAAGTTTGTTATGAAAAATGAAAGATTGAGGAGATATAGGGATTCATTGTGAGACACCATGAAACTTTTTAATGACTTTTCAATTGGGGCAGTCCCTAGAGAAGAAAACTATGTCATTGATGCCTTGGTTGTCTCTACATCCACCATACAACCTTGTGAAGGGGTCTTTCAAGACTTGTGCAAAATGAAGGTGGTCTTTAGACCATCGAAAAACTTGTTGTAGACCAGTCCGATAAAGTTTTGGATTTCAACATAGGGTCAAAAATTGAACTAAGGATGGTGAAAGTAGGGAAGAGGCCACTAAGGCTGAGAGAGATGGTATACTACACCTAATTTGCCAATACAGGGATATATTCGCATGAATAAAGGGTGAGTGAGCCACCTTAGATATCCACAATTTTCTCTTTTCAGTGCGTGTAGGCACGTCTTACTAGGAGATGTTGAGGTTCTCATTCACTCTATGATGAGCACATGTCCCTGAGTAGGAGCCAGATGTTATCCCCCATTTCTAGGGATAACTAAGGAAATGATGTCTCAAGGCCTTCATGTTGCAAAGATGGAGTACCAAGAGGTAGCCCAGCACGCAAAGTCCTTCATTCACCACACATTACCATCTAATCAATGCTAGTAGTGTCCACCACACCCAGCCTAGATCACAGAGGACAGCAAGTCTTGCTCCATGAGGTAACAAGTTCAGTAATGTGGTAAGTGTCATTCTAATAATTCAAGCATCTGAACATGTTGCAAGAGTCCTTTCTTGATTTTGAAAACATTTGCTTGGAAATTATGCTTTTTGCCCTATTTCACCTTGGTGAGTGTCATGATTTCCTAGTAAGTGGCCACCCTTAGGGAAAGGGTTGCTACCAAGAGGTCTCCTTGAAAAGTCATCATACCACTCCCGCATATACTTGTCACTTTTCATTTTTCTTCCCTTTTGTATCCTCATCTTTTGGGTTTTCGAGTCACATTGATCCAAGAAGGGCATGTACCTCATTTCATGGGAAGAAGGGGCTAAAGGCCCAAAGGCTTGTAGCTAGCAAAAGATAAAATCCAATCATAAACCTTCCAAATTCTCTCCCAGGGATCCCGAGAACAATGAAATGTTTCTTGAAAAAATTGAAGGACCCCTAAAAATAACTAATTAATCAATCATGCCAGCCAAGGTAGAGCGTGTGTGGGCTTTGTTTTTATCGCTTAGTTTAGTGCCCCACATTGTCTTCAACTTGGGGAAGCATTGTGACCAGGGTAGAGCGTACATGGGCTTTGTTTTTATTGCTTAGTTTAGTGCCCCCATATCGTCTTCAACCTGGAAACACTCTAATAAATTAATGGCAAATGGGCTTGGAAAAATGTTACATCGCGGACGAAGGGCAGCACATCCTCTACAAAGGCACCCATAAATGAGACAATATGAGCCCTCGTATGTCATGAAGCCTCATTCCTAGAAATCTAACCTTGTCCACCTCATAACCACTACATGATTTAGAAGGGATTCTACTTGGGAAACACTCCTTGACCTAGGAAATGGTCCACTCAATAAGGCACTATGACACCCCTCCTATACCTAAATTTGGCAAATTGTATAAGGTCTTTGAGCATATGTTTGTTTTGAAAAGGGGAGATTTGATGCACACATTCTGGTGGTTCTTTGATTGTATATGGCTTACTTGGCGTGATATTGTGACTTGTAGACCCTTGGAGGGCGTACTTGCTTGTCTTTGCAGGTCCTTGATAGGTGAAAGCTTGATCTTTGAAGCACAAGGTCACTTGGACCTTCACTTGGGGCAAGAAGCCCACAGGTTGGATGATGCGCCCCCTCTCCTTTGGATAGCTTGAATGATGGATGTTGCCATTGGAGGCACTTGAGCATCCCTAGGAGGTGACTCACTAGCTTTCCAGCCCCAACGTTTGCCTTTGGAGGGCTTATCCTTATCTTATGGGGCATGACGTCACACTTGGAAAGCTAGGGTTTGATGGTTATGGATGATCTGATGATGACTTGGCATTTTTTTTATGGAGGAAGACCCTTGCACCTTGAAGAATTGGCTTTTGGAGGCCCAACATCTCCCTCAAATAACTCAACGACTTGTTCACTATGCCAAAACGTCACCCCTAGAGGGCATGACATCATCTTTTAGGGCTTGCTTCTTTTGTAAAAATAAATTATAATTTGGAAAGGGGAAAATTAGGAAGTCGACCTCCCTAATTTGTGTTTTACCCTAAGTTAAGTGGACAAATTGTTTTTATAAAGTCATGTATAAAAGGAGACCTTGTCACTTTCATTTGAAATGCAACACACTTGATAATTACATAAAGTTTGGCTGAAATTTTCGCCCCTCTTGGGAAAATCACATCTCTCTCTCTTGTGCTATTTGGATGTTAATTACTTGTCTAGTGGAAGGAAGTGGTGCACTATCTCTCTTGGATGTTTGTTCTTGCTTTGTGGTGGAATATTTGTTGATAGAAGAGGGTTTATCTTACTATCTATTGGAATTAGGAAGGAAAATTCTGCATATTGTTGGTTTTTTTTATTGTTTCATGGTTATTCTTGTTTAAACCCTTGAAGGAGTATAAAGGCATACACCCTCCATTAAGATCTATCACATTTGTCTTGGATAAGTTAATTTGCAAAAGTTGCTAGGAGGAGTAAAAAGGCTTACACCCTCGTAGATTTGTCTTGCTAGTTTTGTTTGCCCTAGGGAGTAAAAGGCTTACACCCCTAGGGAGGTAACACAACTAGCGCTTACAACAAGAGACCCCATAACCCAATTGATAAGGCACTAGTCTAATTTACATTGGAGAAATAAAATCATTGCATTCATATGCATGAAATTTCATATTGCAATTGTCTAAATTGGAATTGATTTTACTTGTTAAAAACATCATTGAACCTCTAAGGCATCTTCTTTAGCCAAGTGATTCTCTTGTTGTTATAAACTAAAAGCTACAGCCATTAGGGTTGCAGCAAATCAATCTTTCATTATCTTGTCTCACTCTTTTTACCGCTGAAAATTGCAAGTAAATAGTACTAATTATTCTTCTTGTTAATGATTTTTGTTTAAGTATTTTTCTTGTGGATTTCAATGGTTGGAACTTCTTGTTGTAGCAAAAGTTTGCTACAGCCACAAGGATGCTCTAATATATTGTTGATAACAACATTTAGCAACCCTAATTTACCATCAAAACTTGTGTCTAAATATTGAAATATTTTCTACATGTTTAGAACTTGATTACCCAATAATTATTTGATGTTTTGGATGGTTGATTTTGCAACTAGTAACATATTTGTTTGTTGATCTATATATTTCCATATTGCTGCAATTTGGGACAGCAAGCCTATCTCGCTTATTCCCCATTGATTTAAAGTTTGGTTTATGATCATTTGTCTTGTTTCGAGAAGGGATGGCATTGTTTTGCAGGTACAAAACACTTGGCAACCTTCTCCTCATTCACAAGTCTTTTCTAAGCCATTATTCATCTCCAAGCTTGACCTATAGGGGACTCACTCATCATCATCTCACTTTCCATCTCAATCCCCCTAGGGTCACCAGGATTCTACCCTTGTGGTGATTTCATCATCACTAAAGTGAGGGGAGTGTTTATATAAGGTGACAGTGGGTAGGTAGTCCCATAGTTGTCACACTTACGTGGATTGGGTTGGGCTTTGCCCAATCCACAGATTGCACGATAACATGACTATTTCACTAAGTGGGTAGAGGCCATCCCAACCAAAAAGACAATTGAAGAAGTTGTCATGAGTTTTCTTGAGGATAGAATAATAACAAGGTTTGGTGCCCCTGCTAAGATTACTACCAACAATGAAAAGGCATTTAGCTCCCTTTCTTTGGCAGAATTTTGCTTCAAGTATGGGATTGTCTTCTCTCATTCTTCCAACTACTATCCCCAAGGAAATGGCCTCACAGAGTCAAGTAATAAGAATTTGATGAATATTGTCAAGAATATTGTAGGAGAAGACAAGAAGGCCTGGGATAGTAATATCAAGTATGTTTTACGGAAAGATCGCATCACAACCAATACTGCCATAGGAAAAACCTCGTTCGAGCTAGTATCTGGATTGGAAGCCAAATTGCCCATTAACCTCTAGATTCCTACCCTCCATTTTGCACAATAGTATATGACTAATGGTGAGACTCTACAAGGAAGGATTAACCAATTTATAGAACTAGATGAGTCTAGGAGGACTGCTTTGGATCAAATGGCGCACAACCAAGAGAAGATTAAGGGAATGTTTGACCATAGAGCAAAAGAGAGGATTTTTAAAGGAGACCAAGTACTACTATGGGACAAAAGAAGGGAAAAACCAAGGATGCCTAAGAAGTTTGATAGTTTGTGGATTGGACCCTACCGAATTGTAAGAGACACTGGTCTCAACTCATTTAACCTAACACTTGAAGGGAAGAAGTTATCATTGCCCGTTAAAGGAAGCCTTCTCAAACCCTATTTCCCTTAAGGGACTTGACCTTGTAGCATAGTTTAGGGTAGGTAGGTTAGGACATTTGCATCTTGCATCTCATTTGTATATATTGCATCATGCATTCATGTTAGTATAGTCTTGCATCTTTCCCATATATATTGCATCCTCATTTGTACATAATGAATGCACTTTAGGAAATTGCACTTGATCATTGAATATTATTGCTTTATCATTTTGTATCTAAGGAAAATTTTATTTATAGCATGGTTTTGGATTTATGACTGATAGTCGATGGATCACATCCATCGACAGATCTTCTAAAGGGTGTTGTTGGTTGAAGTGGGCACGGGATTGCAGGTTTTGGACAACCAGAGATGTTGAAGTTCTCATGCGCTCTACAGTGAGCACATGTCCCCATGTTGGAGCGAGATGTTACCCCCCCATGCCTAGGGTAACTAAAGGAGATCATGTCTTGTAGCCCGCAATGGAGAACATGATCCTAACCATGATGATGATCAGCATGTCCACAAATGGCAGCTCGACAACCCCCCTTATTTAGCTTTACAGCTACAAGTCAACCAAGGCTAGTCACATTCAAGCAACCCAAAGTATGGGAGTCGATAAGTCATCGTCACCATGAGGTATGTTAGTCCTTTTATGCAAAGTGTTGTGTTTAATTTATCAAGCATGTGGATGAAGATCTTTGGTTGAAGTTGGATAATGGATCACTGGTTTCAGAAATTGTGTCAATTGTTTTATTTCACCTTGGTGGTCAGCTTCTATGCTCTAGTCTCGTGTTGTCACCACCCTGGGATAAAGGGTTGTTAATGTTTTATGCCATTATTATAGTTCTTTGCATTTCAATAGATAAGAGCATCATAAGAACAAGATCATTGAGAAATACACATTCACAAGAGACACAGCATTTATCCTGGGAAAC
>SNQJ01S0140003.1:0-17907 GCA_010110895.2 Picea sitchensis | reverse complement strand
AAAGACCTTTGACATGTCAATGTGGGCTTCAATTTTGGCATTTCCTTGTTGCTGAAGGAAATGGCTGATGCTCTTGAAAATTAAAGAAACATGATATTGTGTTCCTCTGAAAGGTCTTGAGGTTGAAGATGATCCGTATTTTTCAACTGTCAAGCTAAACTGTTTTAAAGTTCTTGCATAAAAAACAGGCTGCATGCAGTTAGAAACGATGTCCTCTGCTTTGGTTAATATTTTAGTTCCATGGCCTAGTTGTGTGATTGCTGAAAAATTGATTGTTCAAGTGATGGATCAGAAACTTTGTAATAAATCATCGATGAAGTCTTAACACCCAATATAGCTGAATTCTGTTTGTTATGCCTAGTTTTGATTTGTTGTTGAAGGGATGATCTAATTTGGAGCTAGATGAAACATCTTTGTGAGGGGCATGCTTATCCATTGCTGCAGTTTGAGTTATTAAGAAAGTCAAGTGCCGAGTAGAATATAATTACCATTTGGAAATACAATGAAAAAGTTAACTTTAAGTTAGGATAGGATCATAAAGCAATGACATTGTGGCTAATGTAATGAGACATAAGAGGGTAATATAGGGCTCAAATCAACTAGTTTTGACGATCAATTGATTATGACATGTTAAGATATAGAGATGGCAGAGGAGCGACTTATTTCAGAAAAAGGACTTGTGAGCAAGAGCCAATAAGCAAGGAGCCACAATTCCACAAAACTCCCATCTCAAGGCATTTTGAAAGTAAAAAGAAAACTATCAAGTGCGGACCATGAAAATTGATAATTGCACTATACTTATGATTGTGGAAGGCCCTCACTCGATATTGCACTAATGAAGGATTTTAAACATTGTTCCTTGAAGGTACCCATTGGATATTGCACAAAGGAAAGGTTATGAAATCTTGTTCCTTGAACAAAACTCAAATCATGGCCTAAATGGCAAGGGAAAAATTATTTTACATCGGGTAGGATAAGAGAGGGTTTTAGACGTCTTCATAATAGAAAGTAACAATTCAAAGCTGTAATGCAATTGGGATATTTTAGCTGTGTTATCACAGGATTTGTACTTATGCAAAGCCCAACACAAGACCCCAAATCTTGCATAACTATGGAAGAACATATCACTATCACTTTAGTAGGGACTTCCCTCATTTTAGTGATGGAAGAGATCCACCACAAGGGAGGCTTCCCTGGTGACTTCAATGGATCAAATAGTATAGTAGCCAAGCCTACCGCCCCCCCATCTTGATCACCGAATGGTTGATCTAGGTCAAGGAAAATAAGATGTTTTGAGATGATTTGATACCTGCCTAGAACAAGAACACTTTATAGCATATGCATAACAATTTCCAAGCTCAAATATGTAATAAACACCTCTTTTATGCACTAGATCAATTAGATTGCTATGGCTGTTGCAAATTGCAGCTGTAAAACAATTTTATAACAAGAAGATATAATTTGTAACAACTACAATAACAAGTGCTAAAAAATGCCACAATTGACTATGCAAATTAAGCATGCAACCAATAGAATACCATCCAATTGCTAGATGCAATTTCTAAGTGAGTTAGGCCACCTTTATATGAGTTTATGCATCAATTTAATGTGATTTAGATGGCTGCAACAAACCTTTTATAACAACAAGAAATTTAGTGAGTTTGCCAAAGTTAGTGTTAGTGTTGTTAGTAGAAAGCTTGAGAATTTTAAGAGAGTGAGTTCATCAATCAATTCACCATGAGAATGCTTCAAGACTAGTGCCTTTAAGAGTTACGGAGTCTTTCAAATGCAACTAAGTTTGAAGGATGTCCTACTTGAAACCAAGAGGTAAGATCTAAACCGCAAGGTGCAAGCACATTTGGGCCCTAGAAGTTGCTCCTCCCTTCTTGTAGCTTCAAATAGGTCAAAGGTCAAAAGTCTAGGGCTAAAATCTTAAAGTGCTAACACTTTAGGGTTTTAGGGTTCTAACCCTAGCAAGGACAGTTAACCAATTTTTAGACAAATATAAACTTGTGAGAGGAAGAAGATGTTTCTCTCTTAGTGTTTTACCAAACAATATTCCTCGCAATAAATAACAATTTCACCATAAACATTAATAACATGAAAATAAATTGTAGAAATGCACTTACTTCATCCAATAAACCAAGAGAATGTAACCCTATTTGCAAAAATATCCATCCAAAATCAATGAATCCATCCACAAGAGACCATTCCAAGCCAAGTGCATGAGAGAGAGAGAGAGAGAGAGAGAGAGAGAGAGCTAGTAACCCTTGAGGGTGAAAATTTTAGATGTGTTACCCACAAAGGTGAATGAAAGATGATAAAAATGAAAGTGAGGGTAGCCTTCTTATATGAGGCTACCCTAACATATTTGTCCACAGAAAATGTCAACAACAAATTAGAAGTGGGGTCGACCCCTCTTCAACCCTTTACAAAATGCTAAAGTGCAAAAATAAATCAAAATAGCCCACATGTGAGACGTCAAGGCTAGGTAGGGTGACATCAAGCCTCCAAAGGCTAAGGTAGGGCCTCCAAAAGCCACGTGGCATCCTCCAAGGTGAAACAATGTCAAGTGAGGTGTCTCTTCACCCAAGGTCATACCAAATCATCTCTAGTACCCATCTATCCATCAAACCCTAACAATGTCAAACCCTAGAAGGTGACGTCAAGGTTAAGAGGGTGATGTCAAGGGCCTCTAGGTGTTGCGTCCAATGAGAGGAGGGTTGCATCTCATCTTTGAATAATGTTTGTGTCATTGCTGTTGGAACGTCCTCCATCCTGTGTATAAATAGGCGCTAGGGTACTTTGCCTAGCATGTGGGGCTTCCAACCCATATGTGTGCCATCATGACTACATTTGCTCAAACCAAGACCCATTTTTCCATCACCTAGGGTTTTGAGGATGTGAGAGCCAATATCTGAGGGGGGTGAGTCACCAGATGACCCATTGTTCTATATCACACGTGTCAAAGTCCTACAATAAAGGCACAACGTCCTGGGTACAAGCCTAGGTTGTCCCTCAAAGAACCATGTCAGGGCCATCCAAAACAAATCAAAGTATAAGACAATTAGCCAAAGTTCACAAGAAACATTAGTCTTTAAAACATGCAAAGTATGCTGCAACATAAGATATAAGCCATGCAAGACGATTCACCTCAATATCCCCTTCAAACACCACACCAGGCCAGGACCCCATGTGAGTTACCAAGTTTCAGTATGGGAGGGCCTTCATCAAATCCTATCAGGTGTGCCACCTAAATAAGAAATAAAATAACCCGGGTAGAGGGATAAGTCTCGAGAGTGACAAGGGAAAGTAAAAACCCTTAAAGAGTAAGTGTGATAGTGGTATGGTTTTATGGCTTACTTCATGGTTAATAATGTCATCGAATCCATCTCTATGAGTGCCTTTGTGGAGGGTGCGCTTACTCTTGAGTTAGCCCATATTTATGCTATTTTTTCCAATCCCCCTTGTATACCTTTTTTTAAGTCCTGCTTTATTATATTTGCAAGTTCCCCTTGTAAGGTTTCAAGCCATTAACATTGCATTTTTCAGACCGGGGTGAACACTAAAAGAGTAGAGCTCAAGTTTGGATTGGCTTTTGTTAGTCCTCTTTTCTATGATTCCTTTCTTTATTTAGCATCATTTTTCTTATTCTTTTCATAGCAGTTGTGAAACAACCTCTGGGCCTTCAACGCTTCTTCTCATGAGAGAATGGACCATGACCCATTGTCGAAGTTTAGTACACTATGAGAGGCTCCAAGATGGAAAGTGTTAAGAATGGTGGGGAATGGAATGCTACCCTTGAGAGAGTCTCCCAGTAGTACCCCTTATCCCAGGGCAGTGACAACATGGGACTAGAGCACAGATGCTGACCACCAAGGTGAAATAAGGTAATTGACACAATTTCTGAAACCAGTGATCCATTATCCAACTTCAACCAAAGATCTTCATCCACATGCTCGATAAATTAAACACAACACTTTGCATAAAAGGACTAACATACCTCATGGTGATGATGGCTTATCGACTCCCATACTTCGGGTTGCTTGAATGTGACTAGCCTTGGTTGACTTGTAGCTGTAAAGCTAAACAAGGGGGGTTATCGGGCTGCCATTTGTGGACATGTTGATCATCATCATGGTTAGGATCATGTTCTCCATTGCGGGCTACAAGACATGATCTCCTTTAGTTACCCTAGGCATGGGGGGGTAACATCTTGCTCCAACATGGGGACATGTGCTCACTGTAGAGCGCATGAGAACTTCAACATCTCTGGTTGTCCAAAACCTGCAATCCTTTGCCCACTTCAACCAACAACACCCTTTAGAAGATCTGTCGATGGATGTGATCCATCGACTATCAGTGATAAATCCAAAACCATGCTATAAATAAAATTTCCCTTAGATACAAAATGATAAAGCAATAATATTCAATGATCAAGTGCAATTTCCTAAAGTGTATTCATTATGTTCAAATGAGGATGCAATATATATGGGAAAGATGCATGACTACACTAACACGAATGCATGATGCAATATATACAAATGAGATGCAAGATACAAATGTCCTAACCTACCTACCCTAAACTATACTACAAGGTCAAGTCCCGTAAGGGAAATAGGGTTTGAGAAGGCTTCCTTTAATGGGCAATGATAACTTCTCCCCTTCAAGTGTTGCCAAGTTAAATGAGTTCAGACCAGCTTTGCTTACAATCCGGTAGGGTTTAGTCCACAAACTATCAAACTTCTTAGCCATCCCTGGTTTCTCCCTTCTTTTGTCCCATAGTAGTACTTGGTCTCCTTTAAAAATCCTCTCTTTTGCTCTATGATCAAACATTCCCTTAATTTTCTCTTGGTTGTGTGCCATTTGATCCAAAGCAGTCCTCCTAGACTCATCTAGTTCTATAAATTGGTTAATCCTTCCTTGTAGAGCCTCACCATTAGTCATATATTATTGTGCAAAATGGAGGGTAGGAATCTAGAGGTTAATGGGCAATTTGGCTTCCAATCCAGATACTAGCTCGAACGAGGTTTTTCCTATGGCAGTATTGGTTGTGATGCGATCTTTCCATAAAACATACTTGATATTACTATCCCAGGCCTTCTTGTTTTCTCCTACAATATTCTTGACAATATTCATCAGATTCTTATTACTTGACTCTGCGAGGCCATCTCCTTGGGGATAGTAGTTGGAAGAATGAGAGAAGACAATCCCATACTTGAAGCAAAATTTTGCCAAAGAAAGGGAGCTAAATGCCTTTTCATTGTTGGTAGTAATCTTAGCAGGGGCACCAAACCTTGTTATTATTCTATCCTCAAGAAAACTCATGAAAACTTCCTCAATTGTCTTTTTTGTTGGGATGGCCTCTACTCACCTAGTGAAATAGTCATGTTATCGTGCAATCTGTGGATTGGGCAAAGCCCAACCCAATCCACATAAGTGTGACAACTATGGGATTACCTACCCACCGTCACCTTATATAAACACTCCCCTCACTTTAGTGATGATGAAATCACTACAAGGGGAGAATCCTAGTGACCCTAGGGGGATTGAGATGGAAAGTGAGATGATGATGAGTGAGTCCCCTATAGGTCAAGCTTGGAGATGAAGAATGGCTTGGAAAAGAGTCTTGTGAATGAGGAGAAGGTTGCCAAGTGTTTTGTACCTGCAAAACAATGTCCGCCCTTCCTGAAACAAGACAAATGATCATAAGCCAAACCTTAAATCAATGGGGAATAAGCAAGATAGGCTTGCTGTCCCAAATTGCAGCAGTATGGAAATATATAGATCAACAAACAAATATATTACTAGTTGCAAAATCAACCATCCAAAACATCAAATAATTATTGGGTAATCAAGCTCTAAACATGTAGAATATATTCCAATATTTAGACACAAGTTTTGATGGTAAATTAGGGCTGCTAAATGTTGTTATCAACAATATATTAGAGCATCCTTGTGGCTGTAGCAAACTTTTGCTACAACAAAAAGTTCCAACCATTGAAATTCACAAGAAAAATACTTAAACAAAAACCATTAACAAGAAGAATAATTAGTACTATTTACTTGCAATTTTCAGCGGTAAAAAGAGAGACAAGATAATGAAAGAGTGATCTGCTGCAACCCTAATGGCTGTAGCTTTTAGTTTATAACAACAAGAGAATCACTTGGCTAAAGAAGATGCTTTAGAGGCTCAATGATGTTTGTAACAAGTAAAATCAATTCCAATTTAGACAATTGCAATATCTCAACATTTCACGCATATCAATGCAATGATTTTATTTCTCCAATGTAAATTAGACTAGTGCCTTGTCAATTGGGTTATGGGGTCTCTTGTTGTAAGGGCTAGTTGTGTTACCTCCCTAGGGATGTAAGCCTTTTACTCCCTAGGGCAAACAAAACTAGCAAGACAAATCTATGAGGGTGTAAGCCTTTTTACTCCTCTTAACAACCTTTGCAAATTAACTTATCCAAGACAAATGTGATAGATCTTAATGGAGGGTGTATGCCTTTATACTCCTTCAAGGGTTTAAACAAAAATAACCATGAAACAATAAGAAAAGCCAACAATATGTAGAATTTTCCTTCCTAATTCCAATAGATAGTAAGATAAACCCTCTTCTATCAACAAATATTCCACCACAAAGCAAGAACAAGCATCCAAGAGAGATAGTGCACCACTTCCTTCCACTAGACAAGTAATTAGCATCCAAATAGCACAAGAGAGAGAGATGTGATTTGCTCAAGAGGGGCGAAAATTTCAGCCAAACTTTATGTAATTATCAAGTGTGTTGCATGTCAAATGAAAGTGACAAGGTCTCCTTTTATACATGACCTTATAAAAACAATTTGTCCACTTAACTTAGGGTAAAACACAAATTAGGGAGGTCGACTTCCTAATTTTCCCCTTTCCAAATTATAATTTAATTTTACAAAAGAAGCAATCCCTAAAAGATGACGTCATGCCCTCTAGGGGTGACGTTTTGGCATAGTGAATAAGTCGTTGAGCTATTTGAGGGAGATGTTGGGCCTCCAAAAGCCAATTCTTCAAGGTGCAAGGGTCTTCCTCCATAAAAAAAATGCCAAGTCATCATCAGATCATCCATCACCATCAAAACCTAGCTTTCCAAGTGTGACGTCATGCCCCATAAGATAAGGATAAGGCCTCCAAAGGCAAACGTTGGGGCTGGAAAGCTAGTGAGTCACCTCCTAGGGATACTCAAGTGCCTCCAATGGCAACATCCATCATTCAAGCTATCCAAAGGAGAGGGGGCACATCATCCAACCTGTGGGCTTCCTGCCCCAAGTGAAGGTCCAAGTGACATCGTGCTTCCAAGATCAAGCTTTCCCCTGTCAAGGACCTGCAAAGACAAGCAAGTACGCCCTCCAAGGGTCTACAAGTCACAATATCACGCCAAGTAAGCCATATCCAATAAAAGAACCACCAGAACATGTGCATCAAATCTCCCATTTTCAAAATAAACATATGCTCAAAGACCTTATACAATTTGCCAAATTTAGGTATAGGAGGGGTGTCATAATGCCTTTTTGAGTGGACCATTTCCTAGGTCAAGGAGTGTTTCCCAAGTGGAATCCCTTCTAAATCATGTAGTGGTTATGAGGTGGACGAGGTTAGATTTCTAGGAATGAGGCTTCATGACATACGAGGGCTCATATTGTCTCATTTATGGGTGCCTTTGTAGAGGATGTGCTGCCCTTCGTCCGCGATGCAATATTTTTCCAAGCCCATTTGCCATTAATTTATTAGAGTGTTTCTAGGTGGAAGGTGACATGGGGGCACTAAACCAAGCAATAAAAACAAAGCCCACATACGCTCTACCTTGGTCTCAATGCTTCCCCAAGTTGAAGACAATGTGGGGCACTAAACTAAGCGATAAAAACAAAGCCCACACACGCTCTACCTTGCCTGGCATGATTGATTAATTAGTTATTTTTAGGGGTCCCTCAATTTTTTCAAGAAACATTTCATTGTTCTCGGGATCCCCGGGAGAGAATTTGGAAGGTTTATGATTGGATTTTATCTTTTGCCAGCTACAAGCCTTTGGGCCTTTAGCCCCTTCTTTCCATGAAATGAGGTACATGCCCTTCTTGGATCAATGTGGCTCGAAAACCCAAAAGATGAGGATACAAAAGGGAAGAAAAATGAGAAGTGACTAGTATGTGCGGGAGTGGTATGATGACTTTTCAAGGGGACCTCTTGGTAGCAACCCTTTCCCTAAGGGTGGCCACTTACTAGGAAATCATGACACTCACCAAGGTGAAATAGGGCAAAAAACATAATTTCCAAGCAAATGTTTTCAAAATCAAGAAAGGACTCTTGCAACATGTTCAAATGCTTGAATGATTAGAATGACACTTACCACATTACTGAACTTGTTACCTCATGGAGCAAGACCCGCTGTCCTCTGTGATCTAGGCTAGGTGTGGTGGACACTATTGGCATTGATTAGATGGTAATGTGTGGTGAATGAAGGACTTTGTGCGCTGGGCTGCCTCTTGGTACTCCATCTTTGCAACATGAAGGCCTCGAGACATCATCTCCTTAGTTATCTCTAGAAGTGGGGGATAACATCTGGCTCCTACTTGGGAACATGTGCTCGTCATAGAGTGAATGAGAACCTCAACATCTCCTGGTAAGACATGTGCCTACACACACTGACAAGAGAAAACTGTGGATATCTAAGGTGGCTCACTCACCCTTTATTCATGTGAATATGTCCCTATATTGGCGAATTAGGTGTAGTATACCATCTCTCTCAGCCTTAGTGGCCTCTTCCCTATTTTCACCATCCTTAGTTCAATCTTTGACTCTATGTTGAAATCCAAAACTTTATCGGACTGGTCTACAACAAGTTTTTCGATGGTCTAAAGACCACCTTCATTTTGCACAAGTCTTGAAAGACCCCTTCACAAGGTTGTATGGTGGATGCGGAGACAACCAAGGGATCAATGACATAGTTTTCTTCTCTATGGACTGCCCCAATTGAAAATTCATTAAAAAGTTTCATGGTGTCTCGCAATGAATCCCTATATCTCCTCAATCTTTCATTTTTCATAACAAACTTTAGATTTACTTGGGAAACGATTAGATCATAATCTCCTATGACCTTCAAGCGCCTTATATTCCTATCAAGGGCCAAGTTGAGTCCTATGAGCAAAGCTTCGTATTCAACAACGTTGTTTGTACATACATACTCAAGTCTATATGGGAAATAGGTGGCCTCCTTGGAGGGGGTTGTGAGGACAATGCCATCTTTGGAACCAAGGCTAGAGTGAGCACCATCGAATTCTAAGGTCCACATTCTGCCAACATCTTGACACTACTCAACTTGGAATGTAGGTTCGATGGAATAGAAACTTCCCATTTTGTCATCCAAGTAAAATATTTTATCCATGGGACCCTTTGTGGATTCAAGCTATTATGTAACAATGGGTTCGCTATAGAGGGTAACAAAGCCACCCTCGGGGTGAGGGATGGTAGCATATGATAAGTCCATCTAAAGGTTACCCCTCAAGGTTGCGTCCACTCCTTGGATAATAACATTCCCCAAACAAGGTATATCAATCACTACAACATTCATTGCAAGGGAAATGTAAGGAAAGGCGACCAAACTAAACTTAAAGTCCTTAAGAATGCCACATATCGTGATAGGTTTAGATTCCACTCCACACACATTTCAATAAGGTTGTAAGATTTCAAGGCCAAGTTGTTGCATCACCTTTAAATGCATAATATTTGTGGAGGCATCCGAGTCTAACATGCAATTATAGAGGGTGAACTCGTTCACCAGGAGAGAAATGAAGAAGGGTACATGCTTTCCATTTTTTCTATCAATATTTTCAGCATGAAGCACTATAGGAAGATCCTCTTTGTCTTGAGATTCTTCAAGGGCAGGGTCCTGTGAAGGTGTGAGGTTTTCAATGTTTTCTTCTTCAGGCCAAATGATGGTGGAAGATCCTTAGGGTTGGAAATTTCCATTTTGTCACTATTTTCCTTGGGGATAGTTGAGGTAGGAAACCTAATTTCCTCCTCAAGGGATCCATCTTCCCCTTCCAATTCTCCACTCATGAGTGCTCGGAGATGCATTTCAGTTTCCCTAACGATATTCACAGTTTCAATGTGCCATTTTTTTCTTAGTGATGGGGTATGGTTCTTCATGAGATGTACCTACCCATGCAATATCATTCATGTCTAGTTGGTAAGGGGCACACCTTTCATCTAGGGCATTTACCTTAGTCACGAGGGTCTTATGGGATAACACAAGATTCATAATCTTTTGCTCAAGAGTACTCGCCATAGGAGGGTAATGAAGCTCGCATGAATCTAAATTGTTTTCTATTTGGGAGGCAAGATCTTGTGCCTCCTTGAGGGTTTTAGGGAACTTATCCTTTAGCAAGAATTGTAAGTGCCCTTCAAAAACATTCAAATATTGGGTTAAAGTAATTGCCTCTATGGGTCTGCTGCTGAGAGGAAATTCTCCTATTAAGGCATCAAATATGGCGTTGAATTCTCTTATAGACTCTTGCTCATACTTCTGAATTTTGTGAAACTGGGAAAAGAGGAGATCTTGATCCTTTCCATCACCCCATTTCTTCATGAAATCACTCTCAAAATCCTCCTAGATTATAATGCTCTTGCTTGGGAGGTTGTCATACCATGCCCTCACTTTTCTTACCAAAGAGGCACAGAAAAGCCTCACGATCATGTCTGAGTGTCAATTTTTTGCTTCGTGGAACCCATACTTGTTATAGAACCTATTCAAGTGATCATCCGCCTTGGTATCATCACTACCGGAGGTATCAACTAGGTCAAAGGTCAAAAGTCTAGGGCTAAAATCCTAAAGTGATAACACTTTAGAGCTTTAGGGTTCTAACCCTGGCAAGGACAATTAACCAATTTTTAGACAAATATAAACTTGTGAAAGGAAGAAGCACTTATGTTCCTCTCTAAGGGTTTCACCAAACAAGATTCCTTGCAACAAATAACAATTTCACCATAAACTTTAATAACATGAAAACAAATTGCAAAAATACACTTCATCCAATAAACCAAGAGAATGTAACCCTAATTGCAGAAATATCCATAAAAAATCAACAAATCCATCCACAAGAGACCATTCCAAGCCAAGTGCACGAGAGATGACATATAGTAACCCTTAGAGGGGGAAATTTCAGAGGTGTTACCCACAAAGGTGAGTGAAAGATGATGATACAAATAAAAGTGAGAGTATCCTTCTTATATGAGGTTACCCTAACACATTTGTCCACATAAAATGTCAACAAGAAATTAGAAGTGGGGTCGACCCCTCATTTAACCCTTTACAAAATGCCGAAGCGCAAAAATAAATCAAAATAGCTCACACGTGTGAGACATCAAGGCTAGTTAGGGTGACGTCAAGCCTCCAAAGGATAAGGTAGGGTCTCCAAAAGCCACGTGGCATCCTCCGAGGTGAAGCAATTTCAAGTGAGGTGTCTCTTCACCCAAGGTCATGCCAAATCATCTACGATACCCATCCATCCATTAAACCCTAACAATGTCAAACCCTGAAAGGTGACACCAAGGTTAAGAGGGTGATGTCAAGGGCCTCTAGGTGCTGCATCCAAGGAAAGGAGGGATGCATCTCATCTCTGAATAATTTTCGAGTCACTACTACTGCAATGTCCTCCATCCTGTGTGTAAATAGGCCATGGGGTACTCTTCTTAGCCTGTGGGGCTTCTAGCCCCATATGTGTGCCATCATGACTGAATTTTCTCAAACCAAGGCCCATCTCTTTGTCATCTAGGGTTCTGAGGATGTGAGAGCCAATATTTGAGGGTGGCGAATCATCGAATGACCCACTAGTTTCCATCACACATGACAAAGTCCTGCAATAAAGGCACACCACTCTGAGTACAATCCCAGGATGTCCTTCAAAGAACCATGTCAAGGCCATCCAAAACAAATCAAAGTATAAAACATGGTTAGCCAAAGTTCACAAGAAACATCAGTCCTTAAAACATTCAAAGTAAGCTTCAACTTAAGATATAAGCCATGCAAGACGATTCACCTCAATATCCCCTTCAAGCATCACACTAGGCCAAGACCCCATGTGAGTTACCAAGTTTAAGTATGGGATGGCCTTCATCCAACTCTATTAGGCATGCCACCTAGACAGGAAATAAAATAAACTAGGTAGAGGGATAGGTCTTGAGAGTGACAAGGGAAAGTAAAAACCCTTCAAGAGTAAGTGTGATAGTGGTATGATTTTAGGACTTACTTCATGGCTATTGGTGTAATTGGATCCTTCTCTATGAGTGCCTTTGTGGAGGGTGCACTTTCTCTTGAGTTACCCCATATTTACCTACTATTTTTTCCAATCCCCCTTATCTGCCTTTTTCTAAGTCCTGCTTTATTATATTTGCAAGTTCCCTTTGTAAGGTTTCAATCCATTAGCATTGCATTTTTTGGACTGGGGTGAACACTGAAAGAGTAGAGCTCAATTTTGAACTTGCTTTTGTTAGTCCTCTTTTATATCATTCCTTTCTTTCTTTAAAATCATTTTCTTATTCTTTTCATCGCAGCTGCGAAACAACCTCTGGGCCTTCAACCCCTTTTCTCATGAGAGAATGGACCATGACCAATTTTCGAAGTTTAGTACACTATGAGAGGCTCCACAATGGAAAGTGTTAAGTATGGTGGGAAACAAAATGTTACCCTTGAGAGCCCCCCCCCAATAGTACCCCTTTTCCCTAGGCGGTGAAAACACAAGACTAGGGCACAAAAGCTGATCACCAATGTGAAACAAGGAAACTGACGCAATTTCCCAAACCAGTGATCCATTATCCAACTTCAACCAAATATTCTCATCCACATGCCCGACAAATTAAGCACAACACTTTACATAAAAGAAGGACTAACATACCTCATGGTGAGGATGGCTTACCATCTCCCATACTCTGGATTACTTGAATGTGATGAGCCTTGGTTGACCTGTAGCTGTAAAGGTGAATAAGGGGGGCTACTAGGCTACCATCTGTGGTCATGCTGATCATCATCATGCTCGGGATCATGTTCTCCATTGTGGGCCACAATACATGATCTCCTCTAGTTACCCCTAGGCATGGGGGGGGGGTAACAAGACACAACCCATTGACAAGCAAAATAAGGGAGGGGATATTGTGTTGCATCTAAACACACCAATTGTTTTTTGAAACAAGTAACCCATGCATTTTTTGGTCAAAACCATCAATTTATTATATATTCTTTTGTTAAGAATTTGAGTAATGAAAGGATATTTCATTTTGGTCGAAATAAGGAATGGAATGGAATATCGTGTTGCATTTGGGCACACCAAGCAAAATGATTGCACTTCTTGGTCAAAATCATCAATTGATTTTAGATGTTTTTCAATCATTTTCATAATGAATGGATATTTCATTTTCTTTATAATTGGATGGTTGCAAATTTAAATGTGAATGCAAATGCCTTGAACAAACATGCATCTTATCCATTTAGGAACTTTAACGATAATAACGAAAGCTAGTCTAACTTTGTTGATCATCATTTATATTTGTTAAGGTTATGCCTAACATAACATGTATATAACATAATTTGCATGATTATCAACCAAAAGTGGTCCAACTTTGATGATGAACATTTACATTTGTTAAGGTTGCCCTTAACATAACATGTATATAATATAACTTGTGTGGTTATTCAACTAACAATGGTCCAACCATGTTTAACACATTAAATATATAAAGTGATCACATCCAATATAAGTAGTCAACATTTTGAATTCGGAAGTTATCAATAAGACAACTAATGATGCGTGAGTGGATTTTCATATTACAAAATTAAGAATAAAAGTATTATTAAATTTTGTGCATTAACAAGGATGTTTGGAGTGGAATATTGAGATAAGACATGTGAAAATACTTTATTTGAATTAAAATACATAAAGAAGTGATAAAACTCATGTTATGAGTGGAATCTTGAGGTAGTATAAGTGAAAAAGCTTTTAACATGAGTGGAATCTTGAGTAGTAAAGTGAAAAAGATTTTAACATGAGTGTAATTTTGTGATAGTTTATATGAAAAAAGCGTTTAACATGAGCGGGATCTTGAGATAATACTTAAGAAAGAAGTTAGAGCTCTAGAACATTTTCATGAAATTAGAGCTCTGAAGCTTTTAACATGAGCGGAATTGGTTATTGCATGTATCTCTTTTGAAAGAAGCTAGAACTCCATAATCTTTTCACAAAATTAGCACGCTCTTCCCCCATTATTTTGGAGTTTATCAATTTATGAAGATGCGTGGAGTCCTTGATCTTGTTGCTAGACGAAACACATTCCATTCCACTTACTCCAAGCATTCCCTCTCTATTCTTGAAATCAATCTAGATGGGTAGGTGGTTAGAGATGTGGAAGAACCACAAGGAAACGAGTTTGTTCATACGTTTTGCATTATTCCTAATCTTTAAATCATCCAGGACATGGATTTTAAGGGCTTGTAAGATGAAGGTGATGATTTGGTCTAGGATTTAAAATAATTCGACGAGCATATAACATGTTTTTGTGATAATGGTGATGACGATATATTTGATAACATGTTCTAGTTGTCAATCTATATCCCATATTGTTAAGTGGTTGTTGTGAAATGCTTGAAACCTTGGGAAAATATTCCCTTGTTTTTCATTGCAAAAATCACATGAAGTCGATTAATTGTGACTTAATTGAGTGAAAATTGGAGGTATGCTGCGTTGAGGGCTCAACAACACAATTTTTTTGAGAAAAAAATCAAGGACCTTTTTTCTTTTGATAAAAATGAAGTCTCTTTTTTGCTTCGTATTTGTATTTCTTTCTTTTACTCTTAGCTAGGGGACGCTTCTCTTGAATCCAATTGAGGCCTTGAACCCTTTTACCTTCCATCACTCGAAAAATGGCTTTGTTTTAATTTCCTTTCGAAAATGGGATACTTTTTATTATCCTTGATTTCAAAATTAGGCTTCATTTTGCTTACCTTTTCGAATTATAAGGGTGATTTTAAAATCTAGTTCAATTTATTGATCATGTGTCTTTTCCACATTTTGAACCATTTAGCTCCCTGATTTAAGGACGAGACCCCTTTGTTTTCTTTGTTTATCATGCTTTTTGAATATTGCATTTTTTCACCGATTTGTTGATCGGGCGAATCCCTATTCATCCTTGAATTGCTTGATCATGTTTATTCTATTTTAACATTTTGAAAGGCTTTTCAAAATTCTAAAATTGTCCTTGATTTTTTAATTGGGCCCAATCTATTGATTGGGTTCATTTTCTCTTCTCTTTTCAAAATGTCTCCTAGACTTTTGAAAATTGGGCCTCTTTTTTTTTTCTTCTTTTGAATTTCAATTTTCCTCTTGATTTTAAAATCAAGCTTGATCTAATGATTGAGCCTCATGTTGTCTTGTTTCTCATTCAATTTTTTATTTCATGATTTTTAAATTGGGCTTGATTTAAACGATTGATTCCTACAAATCTTAAAACTTTAGTGAAGTGATGATTCAATAAACTTGAAGATTTCATTGTTGTTTATTGTAGCTTCGAGAGGTATTCCCACAAGAGGCCAAGGTGTTAGGCATGTGGGAATCTTCGTTTGCACTAGATTAGTCTTTCATTTCAGTGAAATTGGCCCTAGAATGAGGCTAGGGCCTCATGGGAAAGTTGATGGGCTTTGTGAGCTGATGGGGTGTAACACCCACAAAGAGGAACACAATATTCTAATTGATTGTTGAGCTTAGAAGGGTTCCTATACTCACTCATAAGACTCCTATATAAGGAGAGGAGAGATTATGACAAATCATTGTGACATTGTGTAAGGATGGAGTTAGCATAAGTGAGTCTGCACTTGTGCTAGGAGGCTTGGTGATTTCAACAAAGGGAAATTATGCAATGGTTACAAATATGGACTAGAGGAGAAGAAGTTGCAGAAAACAAATTGTACGGAGGTGTCCATACACGTTTTTCTTTGTGTACTTGTACCTGGATTGCAGTGGGAGGAATTGCGTAAATACATAGGTTGCAAAGAGAACAATAGTGTATGTATGCAGGTTGCAGGAAGGTGAATCATGTATACATGGGTTGCAATGGGCACAATCACGTATGTACACTAGTTGTAGTAAGGTGAATCACGTACAAGGTTTTCTGGGCAGGTGCAGGTCCGTATAGGTTGACAGGTGACATCAACAGGCTGTACAAGTGGTTTACAAAAAATTTGTGGGTTGAGGATATTTCTAGGGATATTGTTGAGGTTTAGTTTTCTGATTTGTATGGTTATTGGAGGACAAGGATGTCCTCAGATTTGGTGATATTGTGTTGGCTGGGAGGGTTGTTTTTGCCCTTAGGATTTCTGAATTTGACAAGGTTACAAAACATAAATTTTGTCTGTCTTGTGTATTTATGATTCATCTTTGATCTTGTTGTTTGCACTGCATATGTTTTCAGTCAATAATTTTTAGTGTAAAATTGTTCAGTGATAATAGGTAGGGTTTTACTATTAGTTCACTAGGAAGCAATTTTCATATTTGAAAGTTAGTCACATATAATTGCATGTGAAAATTGACATGGAATTAGAGCTTGGGATCTGAGGAGAAGGGGATCATCTTGAGACACATTTTTCCTACAACACTAGAAGAGTGTTGTTCTTATTCGTTTTCTAGGCAGGTCACCATGGTGAATACATTGAAGCTTGAGGATATGTTGGAAGGGGCAACCAACTTCCAGGCTTGGAAGGCAAGGGTTCTCCTTCTATTGGAAGAAATTGACCTCAAGGAGTATGTTGAGGGTGTGGTTGCAGCTCCTACCGATCCACAGGAATTGGCAACTCACAAGAAGAAGGAACTGAAGTCCAAGTGGGTATTGCTAGAATCTGTGAAGGATCATTTGATTCCTCACATTGCTGAGAAGATATCTGCTAGGGAAATGTATGTGGCTTTGGTAGGTCTATACCAAAACATGAATACAGAAATGAAGTTGCATTTGAAACGCCAACTTCAAATTGTCAAGATGTCCATTGAAGACATTGTTGTGAACTATCTTATGAAGATTACTCAAATTAGAGATCAACTTGCAGTCATGAGTGAGACAATTGAGGATGTTGAGTTGGTGAACGTAGCGTTGAGAGGTCTTCCCAGGTCTTGGGAACCATTTGTTTAGGGGATATGTGCATGAGAGAAGTTGTCAATTTTTGACAAACTATGGACTGATTGTATCTAGGAGGAGATATGGTTAGTATCCAATGATGATTTGGATGGTGTAGTGAAGAACAAAAATGATGGGAACCAACCCCTTGCAACTTGCACTAGGAAGGGAAGAAGAGGTTCTCCAAGCATGAGAGGTTCACCTGGGAGAAGCGATTATCCCGAGAGAGAAGCATATCTAGAACCAAGACGAAAGAAGGATCTTAGTAAAATCAGATGTTTTGAATGTCATGACTTTGTGCACTATGCTTCATAGTGTCCAGACCAGAGGGGAAGGGGAAGAAGGAAGGAAGCATCAACAATAGAGGTTGATAAGGTTGCAGACAGGTTTTAGAGGGAGATATTGTTGGTCTCCACCCTTTCAGGTATATTTTCCAGTAGGGGAACATGGTTGGTGGATAACATAGCATCTTTCCATATGATAGGTGCACGATATTTTTGTTGAAATAATGTAACTGCAAAGAGTATTCTTATTATTATTGTTATTTTATTCATAGGATTAATCTCCATTGTGGATTAATCATGTCGGTAATTGTATTAGGACCAAATCCCATTTTGCGGATTGGTCAACAGACAATTATAATAGGCAGAATAAGAAGTCGGCCCCAACAGTTAATAAGAAGACCCAGAAATATAATAAAGGTGGGTTTACCCACCCAGATTAAG
>SNQJ01S0140001.1:25138-47276 GCA_010110895.2 Picea sitchensis | reverse complement strand
GCCCCGACCCGTGGACGTATTGTATTGCATATGACCCAACATATATTATAGCCCGAATGTTTTGGCGCGCGCGCATTGCATTGTATTACATTGCATTGTATTGCAATGTATTGCAATATATTGCATTGTATATATATATATATGACTGTGTGTTAAGTGTTGGCATGGGTTTTGAAACCAAGACCCGTGTGTTAAGTGTTGGTGTGGGGTTCAAACGGAATTTGCATAGTTTTCAAATGGTTTAACCACCTTTTTGCCCAGCACGAGGTCACATGTCCATATGCCCAAGTGTCAAGGCGGTTAGGGGCTAGAGGCGCCTTAACCGTCCTATGGTTTGCACCGTTGGTGCGGTTGCGCCCGATGCTGGGTTTTTACACTTAAAAGAGCGTGTGAGCCAGGTTTGTTCAAGGAGGGTGCGAATTGTAGAACCAGAGACAGCAAGCTTGAAGAGGGAGACTTCCAGGAGGCCTAACTTCTTCATTTTTCGACCGATTGAGGTGCCGAAAGAGCCCAGACATGATGGCGCGCCTTTAACCGTTCTACAGTTTGCACAATTATTCGATTGCGCGTGTGTGCTGGGTTTAAACACATATTTCTAGCGTGTTCTTTTTTCAAGCACACAAGGGTGCGTTTTGTAGAACCAGAGACAGCAAGCTTGAAGAGGGAGACTTCCAGGAGGCCTAACTTCTTTCATTTTTCGACCGATTGATAAAGTGCCGAAAGAGCCCAGACATGGGTTTTGGGACGGTGGGAAGCCACAGCCTCTCATTTGTCGGCTTGAGCATTGTAAGACATGTTTTGAGCAATTTTGAGCAATTAATAATAATGATCCATTGGAAGCTGGACCAGAGATGTAGCCCATAAGAGGTGAACTCCTCCTTATCAATATGTGCACATGTAAGCTATTTTATGTTTATGCTGTTGTTTATGTGGATTTTGCATAAGTAATCCCAATTTATGTGTTGCAAATTGATCCTCGCTAAGCTTAAAACACATAACATTTCACTTAAATGTACTGTTCAAGTTTTTCAAGTCTCTTTCAATTTTAGATCAGCAATTAGCCTACATATCATAGTTACAAAGAAGAAAGTATTGAATCAACTCAAGGAAATTATTTACCTTTATGCTTTTCTTCATTTAAATTGTTGAAAGAAAATTCTAAGATCATCACTAAAGAAAATGAATGTGTGTTGATCCCAAATCACATTGATTCACTGGAACAAATTGACAATAAATTGCAACAATCTTCTCATGTGTTTACCATCCCGTTAATAATATGTAGAAGGTCTGTTAGTTCAAAATTGCATCCATTGGTAGAAGATGAATATGAAAATGACTGTGTTCAACAATCCAAATAAATTGAAAAAATGTGCATATGAAAGCAGTGAAGGAAATGAAAAAGGTTTTGAACAAGGTGAAAGAACCCTTGCCATTGTGTTTTTTTCTTCTTTAAAATTAAGTTGAAGCAAAATGTTTATAATGTTTCAAATCGAAAATCCTCTAGGATAATGATGTTGAATATGAAGAAAGAAGTGGGCTTGCAAATGAAAACTATCTTCCATTATGTTTTTCTTCCTTTGAATTGTTGAAAGTAAAACATGAGATAACAAAGGAAGCAAGAAAGTTTGACTGCATTCACAAGGATGACCAATTTTACATGAGAAAATTGTTAATAATGAGGAATACCAACAAACTCTCGCATGCATTTAATGACCGTGTTGATGATGACATGGAAGATTATTTCAGTTCAAATTTGCAACCTGTGATCAACTACCATCCTGGAAATAAAGATGATGGTCAATCAATGTCAGTGTTAGATATGGACTGTTTTCCACCAGGGGTTTCATTTAAGCCAACACTGTCTTCTAATTCAAAAGATTGTTATTTCCAACAGTATCAGCAGAATGTTTAGCCTTGGTGGAAAACAACAAGTTAAATCACATGAGAAAAATAATGCAGTGGAAGGGGTGAAACATGATTGATGTTTTGTACATGTTTTAGAGGATCCATTTGCATTTTTTTTTTTTTTTTTTTTTATTTGTAATGTTTTTATTTTTTGAGATTTGAATTATAGGTAAATTCTTGAATGAATTATCAGTAAACAAGCTTTGGAGAAAGCATGTGCAAAGAAAACAAATAGTGGATAAATGATTGCATGGTTGTATTAGCATTATGATTTCACTTGATTTACATTTCAGTCCAACAATTAGGGTAGGTAGATTTGAATAAGATTGTTGGTCAATCATTTTTCAGCTTTGGATTTCTAGTAGTGTGTACATTCATATTTTAGAGGTGTATTCAATGTTAAGTCTCCAATTGAAAGAAGTGTGCAGACTTTGGTTTTCAGCGAACACCAGTGACAGGTCAGAGAAGAGCTTTTCAATGGTTTGGGAACATCCTAATGGATAAGGCACCAGGTCTACAGTTATTTTCTACCTCATAGGGAGGATGGCATCTCCATTGGAGCCAAAATGTTAGCACCATGATTTTCATAGCTAAGGCTAGAGATTTGTCAGCAATTTTCAAAGTCATGCTTGTTAGCACCAATATTGTTTTTATGTCTGGAATCATCTAACATCTCCAAGGGTTAGCTCAAAGGGAAGTTTTATCATTTATTATTTCCATTTCCATTTGTAACCGCGCATTTAAAAATTCAATGCGCTTCAAAATTCACTATGTGATGTAAAATTTGTTGTGCGTTGTGCGTGAGGTGCTGGTCAGTAAAGAATGTTGTCACTCACGTAGAGAGTGTTGTCGCGACAGAGAATGCTGTCAAGAAATCCATGTTGTCGCACAAAGGAAGTTGTCGCGCAAAGGATGCTGCCACATAGAGGATGTTGTCAGCGTAGAGAATGTTGTCATGCATAAGACGTCATCACACAGAAGATGTCATCGTGTAGAGGATGTTGTCACACAGAGGATCTTGTCGCACAGAATAGGTCATCGCAGAGAGGATGCTATCACACAGAGGATTCTGTCAAAGCAGAAGATGTCATCGCAAGAGGATGTTGTCATGAAGAGGATGCTATCGGATAGAGGATGTTGTCCCGCATAAGACTCCATCGTGTAGAGGATGTCATCACGTAGAAGATGTCGTTGCGTAGTGGATTTTCCTGTGCATAAGATACAGGGGGCACCTTCAAGAAATGACTGGCGTTTAGTGGTAAACTTCAAGATCTATTTCCCACTTAACCTGAGCAGTAATTTGAAATGCCTAAGAGGTTTTTTTGTTGAGGAAAAAACAAATAATAAAACCTCTCTCATACTTGCAAAGCAGTTTCATATTGAGATATTAGAAGAATCATTGAGACCATTTTTCATCTTTCATGATTTCCTATTTGAGATATGTTTTACTTACACGTAGTCTGGCCATATGGAGATGAATTTCATGAAACCTATAAAGGTTTTTATTTATAACGCGCATTAACAAAAAACTCTCTTCATTTTGAAAAATAGTTTTTTATTCGTGATATATGATGTCATATTTAACGCCTATTTTCCCATTTTGCTACGCAATCCACTGTGTTTTTTATTGTAGGTTATTATTGTGTAGCATACTTCTTGTGCAAGGCTAACAAAGTGTCCGTGCGCACATGATGACTTATCACAACCATATAGTCAAATTTTTATCATGATCAATTATTTTAAAGAATATTTCTTCGGTTATGATTATGATTTGGCAAAGTCGGTTTTCTATTTTTAGTAACCATTGAAGTTATTGTTCTCTTCAAAGAAAACGGATCCTACGATTCTAGGAGGTGGTAGTTCAAATCTAACAACCAAATGTGGCATTAGTATTCTATGTAAGGGGGACATTTTTATGTAAATGGGGATGTTTGGAAAAAAATAATGTAGACAATGACTATTGAATGTGGCTCTGAATTTGACTGAAACTTAATGCAAAAGTCATGGAATTTTGAGATCTAAAATATTCTAACGGTAGCAGTTTGATATATTGTACTCTCTCTTTGCATGCTTTCATGCTTTCTTGGTCATTCGTTTCATGTCTCCGCAGGCTAAATTAGTGATTATTCCAATGATTCCAAATGACAATGAAAAGATGACATAACCACCAAGTATGAGATCATCATTCAATTGGGAATGCATAAAGTAGAGGCCAAGCCACTCCATCACTACTCCCCTATATTATGATATGGTCCGATGGCATTAGACCATGTGGACATACCAACCAACCATCATGAATGAGCAGAAGGTCACCATCGGAACTTTCAGACCAACATTTGCAAGTTATGTACAAGTTGCCCACAACGTCCAACCTTACATATGATGCCAAATTCTTGGAAGAGTTCAAACAGAATGAATGTGTACAGTATGATAAAACTATGTCTAGCTTAATAAGATATTGGGCTCGCGACCGCCGCTCAGTATGCATGTAAATATGTATATATTCAATAGCTTCCTTTGAACCACAGTTCGCATGTAGCGATGACATGCAGATATACGGGAGAGAGGACACCACCCATTTTTCAATGGGTGCCTCTAATATATCGATTCGTTGAAGGTTGTTCCTTTGATTGGGTGAAAATGTTGTCCGATAGCTTGACCAAATAAGCTACAGAGTATCAAAAGTGCAGTTATATTTTAGAAAATTTCTTCATTTTATGTTCGCATACATTATGGACGCAGGCTTTCAACACCTTTCCCTTTAATGAGCTAGAGTTGGACTCAATCAGAGGTCGAGCCCATCCACGCCTATCATTCAAAATTATGGGAAAACCGACCAGATTCGTATATGAGATCTTTAACTGGGTAATGGTACGGCTGCATGTCACTATTTTCGGCCACCTGCCACCCAGGATCTCAGACAATATAGTGACAAATTTGAGCATCATAACTGACTGGTATGTAGAAGCTTTCAAATTCTCATACATGATAGTTTTCGAGGCTTTTGTTCCCTCGCATGCATTGCCATTATTCATTCCCAACAAGATGGCTTGTCGTGAAGTTGCTAGACAAACATTAATCAGTGGTATAAGAAAGGAGCTTAAGGGATACTCAAAAAAAGTATGGCCACCTTTCATGCGTTCATTTAAATTCATATTCTTGTTAGATTTCGGCATGCTAAAGCTGAGGCAACAGCCCTGGAAGACTTAAATTTGGTCCTTATTGAATACAAGAAGAACGATTCAAGAAGGGTCGGGAGTAATCATTTGGCCAGTTGTAGACTCAAGAGATTTGAACACCAAAATTCACCCTCGATGACATTTTTCGAGGCACAAGATCTTATGCCGAGATTTTAGCTCGAATACAAACCTTGGCACTGAACAGGGTCGATGTTCTGAAATTCCAAGAACATCGATGCAGTTGTCTTCCTACAGTATTACAGCCGAGAATCCGAGTACAGCTGAGGTGAAACAAAAAGATGTCGGCGCTCCAAGGATGCTACTCCCGATCAAGGAAAACACCAAGATGAGGGAGAGAAAACTAAGAGTTTGAGTAGAGATAAAGACTCCCAACCTACAGAAGAAGCAGAGTTCGGTCGCTACCCCGGGAAAATCAGCAAAACAGGTCAGAGAACCCATCACATCAGTAACCCCCTTGCAGTCGACGCAAGAAAATATATAAGAGGGATGGATTTTCAATGAATAAATAATGCCCATTTATGTAGAAGATTTAACTCCTAATGAATTTTTCTTCGACAAGAAGAGAAAGGCGCTGGGTAAAGAGAGAATTCTATCAGGAAGGAAAGTCGACGACCAAGAAATACAAAGTTATGACTAATGGGAAGGACAAGAAGAATGAAACACTCACAGAAATAGTTGGGACATTAGGGGCATATGCCACAGCGAATCAATTTTCATTTGGGGTTTTGAAAAACCAGCTTAGACGAATAAATCGCCTCATCAAGACCCTAGAAGCCAGAATAGCCACAGCAGCGGAGGATACCAAATACCATGCGAGTGTAGGAATAGAGCAAGGTTAGTCGATAAAAGTGAGATAGAGTTGCTCAAGACCAAGCTCTAACAAGAATAGCTGGTGGTTCGGAATGGTCATATGCAAGTGGGCCAGCAAAAATATTTGATTGAATAGCTATAGGCTAGAGTGTAAATCGCAGAAAGTAAAGTGATAAATATTGGGATGTTTCAGTCCCAGGCTATGGAGATTCAAAGAAAAGTCTCTGCGGCCCAACGAAATCTACTCGCCAAGGTAGAGGTGATTCAGGACAATCGCTTGTTGGTTAATCAAGTTTTGGAGAATTTATCCGCTAGAGAAAGGAGAAGTCGGGAGTAGCACGGGTCACCTTTCAAGAGGCTGTGATAGCCACAAACAAAAGGGATTCAGGAAATACTCCCAGGTTTACCATTTCGAAGCAGACCAGGGAAACATTCTATTGAAAGAATGTGGAAACAACATCATCTCAGAAGGTAAGTTGCAAGCAAAGAGGGTAACAAAATCCTTAGAAGAGGATTTTAGTTCTATAGATCGTAATCTGCTAGGAATTGATAGTGGAGGTAATGTCGAAGCATTGATTCAAATGAATATGGAAAATATCTCACTTGATTTGAAGGAAAAAAGAGGAAAGAGATTCAGCTGAGATCTCACAGGTGACTATGGCAGACATAGTCCAATTAGATAAATGCATGATTAAACCAAGGTGCAATTATGTGCTATCAACATCATAGATAGACAGATGGAAGATAGGTTGCCAAAATTAGCCCAAGATTGTTACTTTGAAGCTAATTGTCAAGCAGAACCGTTAACACTTTCAGAATTCTATATATTTCTTTATGCTTCATCATTTACTTCTTTTACATTTTATTCTTCTATTTATACGTGATATTCTCCTTTGATAGGAGCCTTTACCTCGATAGATAGATAAATTTTTTCTCCCACCTCAAACATTTTATTAAAATATAACCCAATTACTGGAAAGAGCCTTTGATTTGCAAACCGTTTTATTCCTTAAACCATAAACTCTCTTTTATACTACCACCAAATTGAGACAATACTTAAATTCCCTCAAAGTTTTCTTATTTTACTATTCCTCCATGACTGTCCTCGTACCAACACAGCCAAATATCGAACCCGATTATCAAATCAAACACACATTGCCTTAAACCTTTCGATACTATTCTTAAAACAACTACTACCTAGGTTGAACTCCTAACGCTCATGGGCAGCTTACTGAATAGGATATAAACATCAAAGAATATTTGGAAGCTAGACAATGCCAACATAGAAATCTTCCTAGTTTCCTTTTACCAAAGGTTGACATTTCTCTCTTCTCTACCCTTTACCCACTTTCGGATGCCTAGACACTGTACTTCTCTAAGCCTTAAGTATAGACTATGGAACAACGTATATAATAATCGCCGAATTATATTTGCAGCCAAGAGATTTTCATCGTAAATTTAACATCTCTTCTAATAATAATTTCATTCCAATGTGATTGAAGAAGTTCGAACCTTTGACATCTTCAAAATAACCAACAAATATACACTTCACTTTTAGACTGCAATTACCGCCTTTTCCTCATCGAATGAGCCCATGCTATAACGCCAAATACAATGTAAGTGACTTACATCTGGTTTAATCTTAGTTCGCTTCTTCCAGTGTTATATTTTTAAGAGCCTTTGTGGAGTGGGATTACTATGTAATTTCATATAGTTGATGGCTTTTCTGCCCAATACTCTTTAGACTTAATCCCTAGATTGGATCATACAATTGCTTTTCATTTCTTTAATGTGCAATTCTTCTCTCAACAATTATTTTGTTGTGGTGTATATGGAACAATGTGTTGCATTTGGATTCCCTGTGTAGTGCAACAGCTTCTAAAATTATTGTTCACATATTCGCCTCCATTATCTGTTCTTAACCTTGAATTTGATGTCCATTACTTAAAAGGGCCTTATAGGCCAAACTTGTCAAAAACTTCACTTTGATTTTTAATAAGTAAACCCAAGCACATCTCGAAAGTCATCAATGAAAGTTAAGAAATACCTGCACCCAGAGAAAGAAGGAGAAGAAATAAAACCACACAAATCATTGTGAACAAGATGCAAAGGACCCAAGCAGCCAAGAGGAACATTTAAACTATTCAATGATGTTTTTCTGAGAAAACAACTGGCACAAACACCATCTTTGCATGAAACAAGAGGAAGACCGGTCACCATCTGTTGATTACATAGTTGTTGCAATGAGCGATAGTTTAGATGACCAAACCACTCATGCCAAATTTTGCTCAAGTCAACACTATGAGCAACAAAAACTGATGAAAAAGATGATGACCCAAAGTTTTCAAACTTGTACAATCTGGTAATATCATCAGCAATTCCAGTTGCAAGAACATGCTTAGGATCTTTTAGATCCTTGATTACAACTTGGTGAGGTGAAAACTCGACGGTTTTACCTTCAATTGAATGAGTGATTTGATATACTGATAGAAGGTTACAAGAAATACTTGGAACACATAATACATCATTAAAATGACCATTATCTACTTGAACTGTTCCAGATCCTACAACACTTAGAGATCTATCATCACCAACAAATATTTTCTTGGTGTTACATTCATTTAGAGCAGAAAATATGGCTTTATCCTTAGCCATATGATAAGATGCTTCTGAATCAATAAGCCACTCATCAGAAGAAGAATTAGTAGTAGAATTGGAATTGAAGGAGAAACCAGAAGCATAAAGTGCATGTCCATGAGAAGAAGAATTAGAATCAATATTGATGTTGTGCTTCTTCATCGCTGCTTCTAAAGCTGCCATCTTCTTGAAACATTTAGACTCATCATGACCATATTTATCACAAAAGTTGCAATGTCTGTTAGTATTCTTACTTTTATATTTTGCTCATTTCTCACCAATAGGAGCTGAAGTTGTCTAAGCAGGTTTGGAACCCTTATGTTGTTTTTTGTTGTAGTGAGGATGTTTCTTCTTGGGATAATTGGGTTTATCTTTCTGCTGGGAAACTAAGGCTTTGTTGGAGGGACATGCAGTGTTGATCACTCCAAATTGTACAAGCTTATATTCCTCTCGAATCAAAGAAGCACAAAAGGACTCAAGACTGGGTTTTTCATAAGCTTCTTCCCCTAGAGCCTCTCTCATGGCATAAAAGGTAGATACAAACACAAAATATGCACTACCTAGATTAGAAAGAATAAGATAGATGCAACGCTCTTCCTCCATCTTTATCTTACATTCTTCACATAAACTTCTGAGTGTTTTAAACCTAGATAGATAGTCTCCAAGGAAAGAAAAATCATTTGGACTCAAGGTTAGTATTTGATTTTCTAACTGTTGTGCTCGAATAATATTGAGTTTACCAAACACAGATTCAGTCGTGTCCCAAGCTTCTTTGCGGTCATCAATATCTTGAAGGTGGTACCTTAAATTAGGAGAGATGGAAATTCCAATTATTCCACATGCTTCATCATTCCTATTATCCCACTTGGCTTTCTTATCAGCATCAGTGGGTGCCTTTTCCTTTCCCAAGGTAATATGGTACAAGCCTTTACTTCTTAATAAATCTTCCATATGAGATTTCCATTGGAAGTTGTTGTCGCTGGTAAGCAAGATAGTACTTGTATAAGCCATATTAAATATGCAGATAATGTGGATTTAAAAACTGAAATTGTTGATCTGGATGGAAAGAGCTCGAAAAATTATGCAGTTTAAAAAAAAACGACACTGAGAACAGACTTCTGATGTTAGAGTTATGCCCTTTTTAAGAAAGGCATAATCGGTAACCAAATGACCACGTGATTGTGTAAGTTGCTTTATGAAGTGACCCACTTTTATAAAGAGAAGTGGGGATCACTTTTACAATGAAGTTACTTTATAACAAAAAAGTTGCATGCAAAATAAATAACTCTAAAATAAAATATTAAAGCTACTTATACTGATTCACTTTTATACTTGAAGTGAAATACACTTTACAATTTTAGCATGAACTTTTTCAAAAAAGGTAACAAAAGAGAGACTTGAACTCAAGACCTCTTACTTAATAAGGAAACTTTTAACCAAATGATCTAGCAAAACATATTGTAACGTTCAAAAGGAGGATTGGGGGTGTTGTTGTTGTTGTTGTGGAAGACGGCCTTGGGGAGCTTGCTAAAAAAAAACTCTTTTCAAACAAGAAAACAATTTTGCTTCTCGATGACCATAAGGGTTAGATCTCGGTTAGCTTACCCGGAAGATGCACCTTTTCCTATTTGTTTCTGATTTTTCGAGATCGCACAGGGCACACGGCAAAGAAAATACATAGATCTAAAAGAGTAGCAACCCGAAAATAAATAAGACAAAACCGAAATAAAACCAAAATACTACTCTGCAAAAATTTAAAAAAATGTGTATTCAAGCTTTATACCTCCAGATCTGATTGTAATGGTCGTATCTTGGGCAAACGAAAACCTTTTCGAGTGAAACGAAAAGTGTTATTGATTGAAACAAGTGCTCTGGACGCAATGGAACATTCCTCTCAGCCCAGAAATGTATGAAAATGATAGAAAGTGGATATGAGGCAACTCGGCTTCACGATCTCGATCTTCAACAGGAGCAGGTCTTCAAACAGGCTCTGATACCACGTTCGACAACACAGGTATTCCAACAGAGGATGGACACCTTCAGTAACCACTCACATAACTAGATCAAAGATCAACACACCGATGTTTTCACGTGGTAAAACCCCTACGGGGAAACATCCACGGCCCCAACCAACGCAGCCACTTGGAGCAGTTTATTAATGAAAAGAAAAAGATTACAGAGAGATTTTACAAGAGATTTTCTCACAATCGATCATCGAAAAATGACCCTCCATGCTATTTAATTAAATATCATGGACCAATCGGGTGTTAAGTCATGGATCAATGGTTGTTAAGATTAAGGAGAGTATGAACTGTCATATCACTCTATGTTGGGAACATATCATGACCATCAGATTTCCTAACTACAAATTCATACTAATGCATACTAAAGAAACACACTAGAAAACACACTTTTACCTAACGAAACAATAGACCAAGTAGATATTACTAACTCCTAAGTGTTTAAATATCCTAACAATTGAAGCATTTCCACACATGACACCAAATACATTGCACCAATACAGACCGCTAGAAAAGTTCCGCACAAATTGACACTTTATCTACATCATTGCGTTCAGGGATGAGAGTAAGGAGGAATTGCAGTCCTATTATAAGCTGACCGATGAAGATATGGAAGATATCACCAATGAATGGCTAGCAAAGTTCCTTGTGCCATTTGAGGATGCAGAACTCTCTGACCCCGACATCATTGGAATTCCCTTGGTCACCCAGGTCAAACATGATGGATGGACTAGCGTGAAGAAAAGGAAGAAAAAGGAGGAAGTGCAGAACATGGAAACTGATGATGAGGAAAACGCCTCAGAAGAAAGTAGGGCTGACTCACCCAAAAGAGGAGGAGGATACAAAGTGAACCAAGAAGAAGGAGGGGAAGAAGGATAAAATAAATACAAAGGTGAAGTTACACTACCAAAGGATCCCCCTACCAAGGCCAAAACATCGAAGAAGCAGAAGGTTTCTCCGCAGAAACCCTTACAATAAAGAAGACACTCACCAATAAGCCCAAGATTAATTCCACACTCACATAGGAAGACATCAATCTAATCATCATAGTTGTGCAGGATTCTTCAGAGGATATCTTGCAAGGCTATGTGTAATGTCCCTAGCCACCAACAGGCTAGGAAACGCCACTGCCCGAACACTTGACTTAGCTCAAGTAGCTCTGATACCAATTTGTAACATCCCTAGCCACCAATAGACTAGGAAATGCCACTGCACAGACACTTGACTTAGTTCAATTAGCTTTGATACCAATTTGTAACATCCCCATCCACCAACAGGTCGGGAAATGCTACTATGTGGAACATACATACATATATATAATGCATATTTAATGAGTTTTAATAAAACAACACAGAGATACTTCTACCATATAGACTCAATGGAATTAACAGTAATTCATACATGTAATAGAATACGTGATAACATTTCAAAGACACACACATACATGAACAAGATATAAAATTAAGCATGGAAATGATACTTGTCTTTTAACTGGAGTAAAACCACCAACTACATGCAGACCTTCCATGAACCTCCCATTCTTAGACCACACTGCTCATCACTCTTAGCAATAGGTCACCCCTGAGATGGGACTAAGATCCACCAGGAAATGGATTCCTAGGATAGACAAGGTCAACAAGAAAGTCACACAGTTTCAGAGGAAGGATTCTCTTAGCAGATCCACTTACGTCCACTACTCACAGACTCTCATTCCCCACATGCATGTCCCACCACAGGGGTAGGAACCTTCAGTGTCACACAATCCCTCGGATGCTCTACCTCCCTTACGTTGGGCTTCAACAATAGGCCAGACGATAATTCTCATAGCTCTATAGCATTTAGGGGACTCCGTCCAGGAGATCTCTTCTCCTCAGCACACTCTCTCACTGGGAGAGAGTTTCTCACAAGCCTGGCAACCTACCTCTTCAACCACGGGCCTGACAACCTGCTTCTTCAACTAATTTTCGACTCAGATCCAAAAAGGTGAGGACAACAACCATTAGTCAATACAACTCAGGAAAACATAAGGCAACAACCCAAAACGATTAAGGTATGAACTTGGCTTTGCAAGTGCGGATAGACTAGGTTCACAAAATTATACAAGTCATCTTCACAGTTCTAGTTTTTTAGAGGTGAGTGGTTATGAAAAGATCAATCAAGGAGGAAAAACAAGATGGACAACGGATGGAAGAATGGGGAGTGAACCCCCAACACGAGATGACTCTTCAAATTTAACTGTATGTGCCCAGGTCAACACTTGTCTTCCTGGAGTTGCATGCACTCCATTTAGCATTCGTTCCCTTTCCCAGGAACTTAGGATAAAAATATATCTTTCCACAACTTTTGGAATAATAAAAAATTATTATTGTCAAGGAATTAAGCCCCTAAGCTTAGACCCTCTTTCCAACATTTCATTCCCCTCTCCCTTACCCAACCTTGTGAAAGCTTAGTCCCCCATCACTCTTTCTTCATGGTCGGCCTACACGTAGTGATGTTTTTATATTAATAATGTGCATAATTACATGTACACAAAAACAGGCTCCTGGCCTTTAACACCTAGGCTCTCCGGCATATTAACACATAATATTACTAGCTTATAATTACTCGGCTCACCAGCCTAAAAAACATGTTTAGAATTCATAATATAACTGCGACACGTCCTTGGGGTATTACAATCCCCCTCCCCTTATTTTTTCACTGTCCTTAGTGAAACTTATTTACACAGCATCAACAAGATTTTCAAAATCTTCAAAAAGATGCAGATATTCTGCCCGCATAGCATCCTCATGCTCCCATGTCAGCCCCTCGGGACCGTACCAGGTCCACTGGACCTTTACAAGCCCTATGGCTCAATTCTGGAGCTGCTTTCTTTTCTAGTCCAGTATATGCACCCGATGCACCTGCAAGACACCTTCTTCCTCCACCTGAATCACATTCCAATCAATCACATGGTTAGGATCAAGTATATATTTCTTAAGAAATGAAACATTAAACACATTATGTATAGTCATGGATGCAGGAAATGCAAGTATATAAGAAACTGTTCCAATCCTTTATAGGATTTCAAATGGGCCACAATATCTAGCTGCCAATTTGGAATAGTTTCCCAACTTCAGGGAACTTCTGTTGGCTTTCACTTTCAAGAAAACATGATCACCCACTTTAAAATCCCTGTGGGTTCTGTTCTTATTAGCATACCGTTTCTTCTTGTCTTGGGCAATCTTCAAATTCTTCTTAATATTCAACATTTTCTCTTCCATTTCCTTGAGCAACTCTGGCCCAACTATTTTTCTATCAGCTGGGCTATCCTAGCTTAATGGGTTGTTGCACTTTCTTCCATAAAGTGCTTCAAACGGTCTCATCTCCAGTGATGCTTGATACCCATTGTTCTAGGAAAATTCTACCTAGTGTAGGTAGTCTTCCCATTTGAATGGTTTTTCCATCACATACATCCTTAGCATGTCTTCTATCACTTGGTTCACCCTCTCTGTCTACCCATCAGACTCAGGATGATAAGCAATGCTACAATTTAGATTCAATCTGAATCCTTTGAATAACCCCTTCTAGAATTTTGAGGTAAATTTTGGGTCTTTGTCAGACACAATTGTCTCGGGGATATCTTCCAATCATGTCACTTCTCTCATATAGATATCAACAACATTAGCTGCCTTGTTTGTATTTTTAAATGGAATAAAATGGGCATCTTTCGTAAGCTTATCCACCACCACCATGATGGAATCATGTTGCTTTCTTTTTCTGGGAAATCCTGTGATGAAATCCATTGTCACCACTTCCCACTTCCACTCAAGAATGGTAAATGGATGTAGCTACCCTGCTGGGTGCCTATGTTTATCTTTGACCTTCTGACACTCCATACATATGGCGATGTGTTCTGAAATTTCCTTCTTCGTGCCTGACCAAAAGTAATGGCTCTTGATTGCTACCACTATTTTTTGATATTCAGGGTGCCCAACATAAGGCACATTATGCATTTATTTCAAGATAATAATTCTCAATTCCAGAGAATTAGGTACATAAATTCTATTTTTGTACAAGAGTGTCCCATCAGTTCCCAATTTATAATATTCCACTTTTTGTAGCATCTTACCTTGTTGTAGCTTTGTTACCAATTCCATGTACTGCAAATCTACATTTTCATCTTCCAAAATTGTGCCTTTAATATCAGTTTGATACATTCTAATGGGTGTAACATGTAGTTCATGCACTCTCCTACTGAGTGCATCAACCACTTTGTTCTCCTTTCCTTTGATATGCTTGATATCAAAATCATGCTCACAAAGAAATTCCAACCACCTACTCTTCCTAGCATTCAAGGTTGGCTGATCAAACAAATACTTCAGACCATTATGGTCTATCCTTATCCCAAACCTCTTTCCCATGAGTTAATTCCTCCATTTCTTTAGAGCATGTACAATGGCCCCCAACTCCAAATCATAAGTGGCATAGTTATTTTCATGCTCTTTCAATTCACTGGACTCATAACATATTACATATCCATTATGGTTGAGGACTGCTCCCAGTCCTTCTTTGCATGCATCTATACACACTACAAAATCTTCTTTTGGATCTGCAATCCTCAGGATTGGAGCACTGGTTAACAACTGCTTCAATTCCTGGAAGCTTCTCTCAGATTCTTCTGTCCATTGAAATTTCTTTTCCTTCCTTTGCAAGGAAGTGATGGGGTGAGCTATCCTTGAGAACCCTACAATGAACCTTCTGTAGTAGCCATCTAGACCCCTAAAGGATCTAACTTCTATTACATTCCTAGTTGCTTACCATTCTCTGATGGCTTCTATATTCTCACGATCCATGACTATCCCATCCCTTGTAATGATATGCCGCAAGTAATGGATCTGCTTTTGATAAAATGAGAACTTGCTCAATTTGGCATACATTTGGTTCTCTCTTAGCACCTGCAACACCATCCTCAATTGTTGTTCATTCTCTTCCTTTGACTTGAAATACACCAGGATGTCATCCAAAAATAATATGACAAACTTGTCTAGATATTCCATGAATACACCATTCATTAGGCACATGAAAACATCAGGTGCATTTGATAACCCAAATGGTACCATTGTGAATTCATAATGACCATACCTTGTTCTGAAGGCGGTCTTATTGATGTCTTCATCCTTTATCCTTACCTGGTGGTAACCTGAACTGAGATATATTTTGGAAAATATCTTGGCATCCTTCAATTGATCAAAGAAATCATCTATCCTTGGCAAAAGATACTTGTTTTTTATGGCCACTTTGTTCAACTATCTGAAATCAATGCACAACGTCAATGTCCCATCTTTCTTTTTCACGAACAAGACCAAGGCATCCCAAGGTGACACACTTGGGAATATATACCCCTTCTTCAGAAGTTCTTCAAGCTGCAATTGCAGTTCTTTCAGCTCTGGTGTACTCATTATGTAAGGATTTTTTGACACTGGAGTTGTTCCAGGCATCAGGTTAATAGAGAAATCAATATCTCTCTTTGGGGGTAGTCTAGGTACCTCCTAGAATACATCTTCAAACTCTTTTAATAATGCATGGTATTCAATATTTGACACCATATCCTCAGGTGCTTCTTCCATATGAGCTGCAAATAATTGGCATCCTTTTCTGTAGCATTTCTTCAGCTGCATTGCTGAGATTTCCCCGACAACAACTTCTCTAGGAATTCCTAGGACTGTTCTCCGATTTCTTCCCCTCATCCAAGCAAGTGAATGCCTTGTTACAGCAGTCTAAGATGGCATGGTATTGAGTCCAACCAATCCATCCCAATTAGGCAGTCATAGGAACCCTAAAAAGTAAGATGTTCAATTCAACTCTTGTGTTCAGTGTAAGATGTTCAATTCAACTCTTGTGTTCAGTCCTTTCAGGTCCACTGGACATGACTTAACCAGCTCAACAACCTTCCTCTTGGCTCTTGTATCCAGTTGTACTAACCAAGATTTTCTATCCTTGCTTCTTGGTAAATTAAAACTTTCCACCACTCTAGGATCTATATAACTATGACTAGGTCCTGAATCAATTAAAATAGTAATGGCATGGTTTTTTATCATAACTTCCACTTCAATCATATGAGATTGAAACTCAGCTTGCTTGTTGTCCAGGGCTGCATAGATCCTCGGTATTATACTACCCATGTCCTCCACTATTTATGCCTGCTGAACATTGTGGACAACTCCCACTTTGACATTTTCGTGGGGGCAATCTATGTACCTATGATTTCCTTTACAACCCCAATATTCCATAGGTGATTGTATTGGCATTTGCCCACCTATTTCAGCCTTCCTAAGCTCTCTAAAAGATGGTTGTCCTTGAGGACTACTTCTGAAAAAGGGTGGCTTAGTTCCCTTGTTCCTATGATCTATCTTGAATCTCTTCTTGTCTTCCCAAGCCTTTCAGAAAGTAGGTTTTTCTCCTTGCTACTCATATAAGCATTTTTCTCTTCTTATGGTTTCCTTCATAGTCTTAGGGTCATCATATTGGATCTTGTCATTGATGGAAGATGGCAGCCCACTCATATACCTTTGAATTTTTATAGTCTCATCCTTGATGAAAGGAACGTACTTCAGCAATTCCAAAAACCTTTGTTCATATTCATCAATGGACATGCTACCCAGCTTGAGTTCAAAGAAATCTTTCATATTTTTGTCATAGTATCTCTTAGTCAAGTATTTCTTTTCAAAATTCCCCTTGAATTCCTTCCAAGTAACATTTTTCTCTTTAATGTGTTGCAGCTGCACAAGATGATCTCGCCACATGGATGATTTTCCTTTCAATTGATACATCACAATTCTTCCTTCTGCATGAGAATAATAGTTATGCAGTTGGAAGTATTTCCTCATGCCAAGAATCCATGTTTTGGCATCTTCCTCCTTCTTGTGTTCTCCATCAAATGTAGGAGGTTTAATCTTGTTAATTTCACCCTTTAATTTATCCACTCTAGATCTCATGTGCTTTCTAGTAGGAGATGGACTTGAACTACTGTGTGCTCTCCTCTTGGAGTGACCTTGGGAGTGATGATGATGTCTACTAACACTCCTTGATTTTCTCTTCTCATTAAGGGACCTGTGAATTCCTTATTTAATGGAGTCACTCCCCTTATCCAATTTCTTTTCTATCCTTTCCAGGCTTCGCATAAACTTTAGGTTGAATTCACCCTGTTGGTCCCTATATTTCATGAGCTTTTTGTTATCTATTCGGTGATGTTGGACCTCTTTCTGCAATCTTTCAATGAGATTCATCATGTTTCCCTCCTTATCTATCTCTTATCCATGCCCATTGGAGTTCGATCCTTCAACTCCCACATGGACATCCATTCCTATAGCTTCATTCTATGAACGGGAAGCATTTTGTGCCTCCTCCATTTCTCTGCACTAAGTGGAAATTATGTTTGGTTCCAATAATCATTGACTCTGCAACACAATGTGAAATCAACCGAAATTTGTGAGGCCATCAGTCCTCAACAAATTCCATCGTATTCATAAACCAATCTAATTCAAGAAAAAGTTCAGAATTGATTCTCTGGTTCTCAAGAAATCAAGAATCCCCATAGATCCTTTTGTTCTGCAACAATCTCTAGGCACTATCCCCTTTCTCTTAACCCCCAAACCATGTGCCCATGGGCCATGGCCAAGCGCTAGATCAATAGGTTATTACTTGGGACTTCAGGCCTACGGCTTTAGAAATATTCCAAGCACAAATCAACAGTCTCTTGAAGTTCTGAATTAACAAACTCGCGAAGTAGGGAGGATCGACGATCCACGAATACTCTGTATGTAACATTTGATACCCACTATGGAACCTCTTCCATCGGATCTTTGGGAATTCGAAGCTTCGGGACTTCGAAGTTTCGAAACTTCTGGACTTCGAAAGTTCTAAACGTCGAAACTTCAGATGTTCTCTCCTCAGCATACATTAGTTCTCTCGAATTCCAAAATCTGAAATTATGGTTTTCTCTTTTTCTTTAGAACTTTGGGTTTCGAAAGTTTGTGCATCAACACATCCCACTTCTCCCAATCATCGAATTCCAAAGTTACGATCTGCCGTGAGATCTACTACTCATAACGATTTGCGTGTAGATCCAACGGTTATAATCCTCCCTTCATCACATGTCTTACCTTCCTCTCTTGGCTTGATCTAACGGTAAGGTTTCCAAGTTAACCTTCCTACACCTTCTCCACATCTGACGGTCATGAAGGATTATCCTTCTTTCAAATGGATCCTATGACCAACATTACTCTGTGGCCCAATACCACGTCTGTCATGGTTTTATAATACTGCTACACCTCCTGTGATTCATAACATGACCAAGGTAACTTATTGGCACTTAGGATTGTTCCGAGGTCTGAAATTGGTTCCTCTTGACACAATTTCCACCTAGAACCTTGGTTCTAAACTTGAATTTTGTCCATTTCGACAACAATTCTTTTTCGAAATGTTTTCTTCAACTTCCACTAACATGGTCCATCCAGGCTCAGTGTTGAAAAATTGGCTCTAATACCAATTTCTAACATCCCCAGCCACCAACAGGCCAGGCAACACCACTACGCAGACACTTGACTTAGCTCAACTAGCTCTGATACCAATTTGCAATGTCCCCAACCACCAATAGGTCGGGAAGTGCTACTATGCGAAAAATACATACATATATATATATTTCATATTTAATGAGTTTTAATCAAACAACACAAAAATACTTCTACCATATAGACTCAATGGAATTAACAGTAATTCATATATGCAACAAAATACATGATAACATTTCAAAGACACAGACATGCATAACATATATAATTAAGCATGGAAATGATACTTATCTTTTAACTGGGGTAAAACCACCAACTATGTGTAGACCTTCCACAAACCTCGTAGCCTTAAACCACACTACTCATCACTCTCAACAGTAGGTCACCCCCGACCTGGGACTAACGTCCATCAAGAAAGGGATTCCTAGGCTAGGCAAGGTCAACAAATAAGTCACACAGTTTCAGAGGAAGGATTCTCTCCCCGGATCCACTTACGTCCACTTCTCACAGACTCTTATTATCCACATGCATGTCCCACCCTAGGAGTAGGAACATTCACTATAATACAATCCCTTGGTTGCTCTACCTCCCTTACCTTGGGCTTCAACAACAGGTCAGGCCAGAATTCTCAGAGCTCTGTAGCAGCTATAGGAATTCGTCGACGAGATCTCTCCTCCTCAGCACACTCTCTCACCTGGAGAGATTTTTTCACAGGCCTGACAACCTGCATCTTCAACCATGGGCCTAACAACCTACTTATTCAACCAATCTTCGACACAAATCTAGCAAGGTGAGGACAACAAACACTGTTCAATACAACTCAGGAAAACAAAACATAGCAACCCAAAATGGTTAAGGTATGAACTCGGCTCTGCAAGTATGGATAGACTGGGTTCACAGACTCACACAGGTCGACTTCATGGTTCTAGTTTTTCATAGGTTCCTAGTTATGCAAAGTTCAATCATAGAGGAAAAATAGGATGAACGACGGATGGAAGAATAGAGAGCGAACCCCCAACATGAGATGAATCTTCATCTTTAACTACATGTGCCTAGGTTGACACATGTGTTCTTGGAGCTACATGCACTCCATTTAACATTCGTTCACTTTCCCAGGAACATAGGATAAAAATATATCTTTCCACATCTCTTGGAATAATAATAAATTATTATTCTCAAGGACTTAATCCCCTAAGCTTATCCCCTCTTTCCAAACTTTCATCCCCCTCTCCCTTACCTAGCTTTGTGGAATATTAGTCCCCCATCACTCTTTATTCGTGGTCAGTCTACATATAGCGATGTTTTTATATTAATAATGTGCATAGTTACATGTACACAAAAATAGGCTTCTGACCTTTAACACCTAGGCTCTCCAACCTATTAACACATAAGCTTACCAACTTATAATTGCTTGGCTCACCAGCTTACAAAACATGTTTACAATTCAAAATATAATTGGGGCACATCCTTGGGGTATTACACTATGGATCAAAGCAGGAGACGTTGTATGAAAGAATAGAGAAGGAGATGAAGGAGATATAACAAGCCATCCATTCGAGCCGCGCAATACCTATTGTGACTTCTTCATCCAAAATCACAGAATTGGGGGATGAGCCTGCCTAATGATGAATATTATCAGATGCAAAAAAGGCTCAACTTTAGCGAGCCCAACAAGAAAAGGAGAAGGCTACAAAATCCTTGAAGAAAGAAAAGGAGGAGGTCTTAGAGCAACCTCAAGTTGCGCAGAAGGAGAAAGATGAAATTTGGGCGATGTTTGAAGAGGACAAAGCAAAGATATAGAAAGAAAAAGACCAGTTTCTTGTAGAGAAGACTGCGGTCAAAGAATTTGTGACTAAATCTCTTTTCTCTATGTTGGGCTTGACACAGGAGGAACCAGAGTCAATCGGGATGCAAGTGGGGAAGCTCGTTGAGTCCATTCGACAACTTCAAGCATGGGTAACAAAGTTGGATCTTCAAGTAGTTTTGAGCACTCCACAAGAAGTGTGCGATCAGAGGGACGAAGCAGTCAGGAACACAGTGGGAAGGATCAGGGCACTCACATCTTAAGCAACTAGTCGCAAGTTAAATCCACAGTGCTTTTTGAGCTTCATGCTTCACCTACAACTAGGCATTCGGGGTTTACCAAACCTATGAAAGGGTCAAGCATTAGTTTGTATAGGATGGTATGAAATGGGACATACACATGTTTTTGGTTGAATGTCACTAGTACATATGACCAAATTTGCGACGTTTTTTCGTTGATATTGCCACACTTATCCGTCGCAATTTCCATGAAAGCCGAGATTTTTTTTCATAGGAATAATTTCGTCGCTATATCCACAATCTAGATGTGCGTGGAAACATTGACAAAATTATCTCTCCATGTGTCACCACCTTCAATATCGGTTGACCCTATGCATCGTCGCAATTACGACAAAATTTCATCGCAATATCAACGAAGAAATGTGGCAATTACGACGAAACTTCGTCGCAATTGAGACAAAAAGTTATGCCAAGCCAATAAATTACGACGCAACTACTGAATGTGCGATGAAAGCCTGTCGCAACTTGCGATGAAAATCCATGGTAATATCGACGAGTGCAATATCTCAAAACCAGATTTACGACGCACATGTTGTATATGCAATGAAAATTTGTGGCAAATTGCGATGAAGTTTCGTCGCTAGAGCGACAGTTGTGGTAAAATATTTTTTGTCGACGAACTTGTGTCAATATTGTGACAATGACTTTAGGTTTAAAAAAAAAAATTACATGAAATATGGTATTACCATATTACATGAAATATGGTATTACCATATTACAATGTAATATGGTAATGCCATATTACATTGTAATATGGGATTACTATTACATTGTAATATTCTAATATTCTAATATATTGTAATATATATATCCCCTACAAATAATCAAGGCACTAATCAACCAAATATTTTAAGCATGTGTTATCATGAAGTTGGATTAGAAGTAAGGATACCAATATGACAATATACACAAA
>SNQJ01S0140001.1:6225-21684 GCA_010110895.2 Picea sitchensis | reverse complement strand
CATTATAAATTGGCAACTCAAATTTTATATCAAGCTTTAATGAAGGAATTTGCGAAGGAGTTTTACCATGCCCCTTTGGAGAATGGGAAAGATTTTTCAAACTGGTAGAAGAAGAAGAAGAAGAAGATGATGGAGGAGGAGAGGGTGGTGGAGAAGCACCATTCCCTCCATTTCTTCCTGGAGTCTTGTCACCACCGCCTCCCTTATGCATTGAAGGGTTGGAGCCTTCACCCTGCGACATTATGTTCCGTTCCATCAAGATATTCATCATATCTCTCAACTCCATGACAGCCTGCCTGAGATCTTCTTCTTCGGTCAGAACACGTTCATGACTTTCTGCATGAGCCATGCTTGGTGAATGTCTCTCTGAAACTTGCGGTGAACGAATCTGCTTCCTCCTTGTCGGATAAGAACTTGGCTCAACAAGTTGACCTTCTCCTCTTGTGAGTTTCAACCTTGTGAGCATCTGAAACAAAACTTGCAAACAATCAAGTCTTCAAAACCAGTGCTCTGATACCAACTTGATCTAAAAATTGAAGAAGACTTGAAAAACTTGAATAATTATTGCAAGTGAAATGTTATGTGTTTAAAGCAACAAGATCAATTTGAAACACATAAATTAAGGATTACTTATGAAAAATCCACATAGACAACAACATAAACATTGAACATAAACACATGTGCACAACAATTGATAAAGGAGTTCACCCCTCTTATGGGCTACATCTCCTGGTCCAGCTTCCAATGGATCATTATTATTAATTGCTCAAAAAGTTCTTAAAAACATGTCTTACAATGCTCAAACTGAAAAACCGACTTCTCCAATGGCTTCCCAGCGTCCCAAAACCCCTGTCCGGGCTCTTTTGGCACCTCAATTGGTCGAAAAATGAAGAAGTTAGGCCTCCTGGAAGTCTCCCTCTTCAAGCTTGCTATCTCTGGTTCTACAATTCGCACCCTCCTTGAACAAACCTGGCTCACATGCTCTTTTAAGCGTAAAAACCCAGCACCAGGTGCAACTGCGCCAACGATGCAAACCGTAGGACGGTTAAGGCACCTCCAACCCCTAACTGCCTCGGCACCTGGGCATATGGGCATGTGACCTCGCGCTGGGCAAAAAGGTGGTTAAACCGTTTGAAAACCGTGCAACTTCCGTTTGAACCCCGCGCCAACACTTAACACACTTGTCTTGGTTTCAAACCCTGCGCCAACACTTAACACACAGTCATATATATATATATATATATATACAATGCAATATATTGCAATACATTGCAATACAATGCAATGTAATACAATGCAATGCGCGAGCGCCAAAACATTTGGGCTATAATATATGTTGGGTCATATGCAATACAATACGTCCACGGGTCGGGGCTAAGCCCTGGCCCGACCCCCCTTTCCATCCATACATTAATCAATTTTAAATATATATGGTTTGGCATAGTAAACAAGGAACAAAGGGCGGCACTTTGGTTAGTGGAGATTTATGAAGTCATTACATAAAGGGGAGGTCCGGTGGTCGAACCCCACGGGCCTCAACACATTTTTATATAACCAAATAGCCAGTCAACGAGCGACACGTGGCACCAAGGGATTGGGCCATGTGTCCTCACACCATTGACCATCAATAACACGTGTCATCCAAGGATTTGGTAATCATCAACCAATGAAAACGTGCCACATCATCCACCTGCCATGTCACCATACGGATGGTATGGCCTTGCCACTTCACCGTACGGACTGTATGGACAGATACAGTCAGCATCCAAAATTTTGCCTGCTTGCCTTGGCGAACAGATCGCGATATCTTCTCCATACAGACTCCATTTGAGAAAGTAAATATGCCGCTGGAATCAAGAAGATGAGACAGACGCAATGGCACTATTTTCGTCGCATTATGAGCACTTTGAAAATTGAGCAAAATTTGATCCCCTGGTCAATTGCTCTCATTACACTGCTAAAAATGACCATTTTTTGATAGAGACATGCAGTTGGTTGTTCTAGGAAGTCAACATCATATTAATCATATATAGGAAAATCAACAACATCTGCAATGCCATCTAATAAGGAAAATCTTGGAACATCAACCTCCTCTTCAACAAGCTGATTTGCAAATTCATCTTCTTGACTATCTACAAATGAATACATAAAAAAATCAGCCCCATGCTTATCGTGGGATGGATCAAAAGATAAATTATCACCTTCTATTTCAATAAGTGGAATATAATCCTTTGCAAAATCATTAGCATTTAAAACTTCAAAAGGGCATATGATATTATTAACTCTCTTCTCAAGATTCAAATCAACTATTTTATGTTCATATTCACTGTCATGTTCTTCGGCATCCAACTTCTCATTTCAAGTCTGTTTAAATGCTTTGATATTGCGTTGAATCTCCTGAGCATAATTAAACAATTGTTGTAAGGACTCAGGTCTTATTTCCATCAGGAGGAAAGACAAATCTGGATGAAAAGTTATTGCATAATGGAGCATGGCAACAACTTCAATGGGTTGAATTGCTTTGGGAAAATTGTAATAAATACTAGAAACCTTTACTAAATGTAGAAATAGTTTCATTGCTTTGCCTTTTCACGGCATAACTCTATAAGATGTAGATCCAAATATTTCTCCTTGCCCCAAAACTTCAAAAAGACATTCTTCAATTCCTCCCATGAGCTAATTGTCTCTTGCTGCAAATGTTTAAACCAGTCTTTGGCATCCCATTTCAAGGATTGAGAGAAGACACTCATACAAACATCATCATGATCAATCTCAAACAAATCTATGAAACATTCAAAATATTGGATGTGTTTTTTAGTTGTGATGGCATTAGGTTCTCCATCAAAGACATGTAGGTACTTATAGTGATTTGGAGGAAAATCATGAAGGATGTGAGGTAATTTTAAAGGACTGTATCTATGCTGAATCTTGGAGGATGTTGGATAGATATAATTTTAAGGATGGAAATTTATTTTAAAGTGTAGAAACCTTGGTGAATCTTACTAATCCTTCATATGAAAACTACAAAATGTTTGCGATATTTTTGTAAAAATATTCAAATTTTTAAGTATTTTATATAATTTATATAAAATTTTGGCGATTTTTAAGGTAAAATAATTCTATCCTATAGAATTTAGGTGAATCACTTTTAGAATAGTGAATCGTTTTTTGGTAAAAAACATGAAAAATTATCCCACGAAAGAAATTTATCCCCTAAAATCATCCATGATGTTGGATCAAGTACAAGGGGTGAGACATCAACCTTGGTTTCATGAGGCTCATCAACTTGGCTATGATCATCGCATGGCTCAGATGGAAGATTTTGATCAAAATCAGTGATAAACTGAGGAGATATATGTACAACTTTAAGAGGAGGATATACAATTGCAAGATTCTCATGATTATCATTTGAATGCAGTAGGTAAATAAAAATTTGTTTAGCATGTTCAAGAAAGGACAAAACGTACTTAGTAACAAAAAATATTATGTCTTAGAAAAAACTCAAATTTAGGTACTTGTTTTCTCCCATGATGTCCTTTCATAGCTCTGTTAATGGATCTCATCCTCTAGTGGAGTCTTTGAATCACATTTGAAGTTTTATTGGAGTCGCCAATCAAATCTTCAGGCTACTGAGTCTTTGGACAGTGGAATCGCCGGGTGAATGATGTACATCCTCTCTTTGTTTGAATACTTTTCACCATCAGTACTCAGATCTGAACTTTGTTGTTTCTCCCAAGGAATAATTCATCTTTGTTCCCCGGCAACGACACCATAATGTTAGCACTCTGTAAACTTCGTTCGACTGAGAAAATGAATGACATAGGCAACCTACAAACCAACTTTAAGGCCGAAAACTAGCCTTTCTGACCTAGAGAGGGCTCTCTTTGAGACTTCTTCTCTGTACAAGTTATGGATTTAAACTGTCGACTAGGTTTTACACTTTCTTACAATATTTCGGGTTCTATTGGCGAAAGAAAGCAAGACCTTGGGATATGGAGTCAATTTAAGAAAATTATAGAAACAAATGACTTAGTGACTGAACTTGAGAGGATAAAGGCTAAGTAAGAAACAATATTTCAGTTAAAAATCATTGTGTGGCAGGAGAAAAACACATGAAGCAACTCGAAGCACCATTGGGGATGAATTCAGAGTTCACTTAGAAGAAACACAATCGTCCAAATGGCACAAATCTAGAGTACTGTGCGGTGAATTCTAGACTCGAATCACGTTTTGATTTAGAAAAAATACAGATATGGATATAAATAACACAGGAAATCACGTATGAAAAGAGAAAGTACAATACATCAAATTGCTACCATTACAATCTTTTTGTCAAAGTTTCAAGACCTTTGCATTAAGTTTCAATTGAGTTTGAAAGCTACATTCAATAGTCATTGTCTACACTGTTTTTCCAACCAACCCCCTTTACATAAAAAATTCCCCCTTATATAGAAAAATGATGCCACATTTGGTTGTTAGGGTCAAAATACCACCTCCTAGAATCATGGATCCAATTTCTTTGAAAGAGAACAATAACTTCAATGAATTTACTAAAAATAGAAAAACCGACTTTGCCAAATCATAATCGTAACCGAAATATTCTTTACAATCATTGATCATGATCAAAATTCAACCATATGGTTGTGATAATTCATCATGTGCACTTATGGACACTCTGTCACCCCTTCACAACAAGTCTACTACGCAACAATAACCTACAAAAAAAATGTAGTGGATTGCGCAACAAACTGGGAAAATAGGCGTTAAAGATGACATCATATCTCACGAATAAAAAAAATATTTTTTTAAACTGAGAGAGGTTTTTGTAGGTAATCTTGTTATAAATAAAAAAATCTCTCGGTATCATGAAATTCATCTCCATTTTCTGAAATACATGTCACAAAAACATGTCTCAAACATGAAATCATGAAAGCTGAACAATAGGGCTCAAAGATGCATTTGGATCTCCCAATATGTGACACCTTTTATAAATATGAGAGAGTTTTTTATTATTTATTTTCTCCTCAACAAAAACCTCTTAGGGATTTTAAAAATTTCTCCCCAGTTGGTCAGAAACAGATCTTGAAGTTTACCACTAAAACAACCATTTACACAGCGCACCCTGTATCTTGTGCACAGGAAAATCCTCTGCACGATGGCATCTTCTGTGCGATGGAGCCTTATGCGTGATATAATCCTATGCATGAAAACATCCTCTATGTGACAACATACTCATCACGATGACATATCCTCTGCGTGACAACATCCTCTGCATGACAACATCCTCTGCACGATGACATCTTTTGTGCGACAACATCCTCTGCATGACAACATCCTCTACGCGACAACATATTCTGCGCGACGACATATTATGCATGAAAACATTCTCTATGTGAAATCATCCTCTGCACAACAATTTCCTTTGCGTGACAACATCCTCTACACGAAAACATCCTCAGCGCGACAACGTCCTTTGCGCGACAACATCCTTTGTGCGACAAGGTCCTTTCTATGACAACATTCTTTGTGTGACAACACCCTATGTGCGATGTGTAGAAAATTTTGCAGTGCGCCGTGAATTTGGCAGTGCGTAGCAAATTTTGCAGTGCGCAGTGAATTTGGAAGCACATAGCAAATTTTGCAGCGCGCAGTGAGTTTTTCATCGCGCAGTGAATTTTGCAGCGTGCAGTTGCAGATGGAAATGGAAAGAATAAATGATAAAGCTTCCCTTTGAAACTGACCCTTGGATATGTTAGATGATTCCAGGCAGAAAAATAATATTGGTGCTAATAGGCATGACTTTGCAAAATGCTAACAAACCTCTATCCTTAGCTATGAAAATCATGGTGCTAACACTATGCACAAGGAAAGACAGTAGGATAAAAATATAGATTTTTATATCTATAAGGAGGTTATTTGGGAGAGAATTCATAGAACACCACACATGTTACCACAGGTGGTAGAAGCATATAATCCAGTTGTGTGATTTAAGGTAGGGTGCCATCACATGTATATCCAAGCAAAGAAGGACCCTAGTCAGGAATGGTTTCCCACATGATACATGGTCACTGAAGAAGATATGGGACACATCATGGAAGATTGGGATGCTAAGTGGAAGATCCCATTTACAGAAACAGATCAACCCGACACATAAAAACTAGAAATACAAGAGATAGAAGAAGGGCAGGAAGGAAATAGCACGGGAACAACACAAAATATAGTACCACGCATGAAGAAGAAGCATAAGGATAGGGATTAAAAAAAGAGTACCACAATGAAAGAAGAGGAAAGAAGTTAAGGAAGTGGCCACATGGGCCCTATTAGAAGATGACTTAGAGAATATTTCAGATCAAGTAAAGGAAGCTACTGATGAATCTTTTGAGCGTGCAACATAGAAGAAAGAAGAAAGGAATTTGGATGTGCATTTGCAGATTATCGCATTACGAAAATTCTTAGAAACAACAAGACTAGCATTACTCAACCCTAGAGAACAAGCACATACTGAGAATACAAAGTAGAAAAAAATGTGCATCCGATGACATCCCAATTAGTGCCAACATTAGGAGAGATTCGGGTAATGAAAATAGCAATGGGAGCATCCGAGTTCCCCACAATCGAGTTGAAGCAAAAAGAAAAGACACTTAGTCACATTGACTTAGTGTTATCTCAACTGCCTATAGAAGTATTGTATGGGTTGTATATGAGCATCACATAAGAAATTCAAGTGCGTGCAGTGTCAACATCATGGAGTTGACTAAGGCTATTGTAGATAAGGAAGTTGACTAAGGCTATTGTAGATAAGGATACATTACAAGAATAATGCAATCAACTTAGGCTGGAGAAAGATGAGGCCATGTAGAGGAGGGAGAGATTGCAAAAAGTGGTACAGGGGGTATATAATCATATTCCAGAAGTCTTTGTATAAAAATACACCCCCTTAGAAGAAACAATTATGAATATTGTTGAAGCCATTCAGGTCTTTCAAACAAATATTATTGATTTAGAGGAACTCCAAACATCGAGTACCCAACTGGAGGAAAGGTAGAAAAGTAAGCAAAGAGAGAATATGGCAACAACAACTGTAGAGAATATCAAGAATCTAGAAGAAAAATGTGAAAATATTTATGCAGAAAGAATGATATTTTGGACACAATTGATGGAATATGTAGAATTGTAGGAACTTGGGAAGAATTTACAAACAACACAGGACAAGGCATAGAAATTTAAGGAAGTAATTCCCACACTTCCACTAGCAGAGATGATGACCAAAATGGAAGAAAATAAGTAAATACACTTAGAGATGAACCAAATGAGGGCATAGCAGTAGGATCTCACATAGAATAAAGAAAAATTGAAAAGGAATCATTCAAAATAGCAGGAGAACTTGTGGATGCGCAAGGCATCACAAGGAAGAAAACACAAGAGAATGAAGAGAAGTTGGAGACACAATTACAACAAAGCTAGAAGAGGAAATTTTGTAGCAAGAAACACAGGTCAAAGAAAACGTCAAGACTTCTAAAGGTACATTTAAAAAGTTCTTGACGACATGGAAGTAGTCCTGAAGTGGCTTGGGACAAGCCACGGGTGAGTGTTGGGGGTCTGTTAGAGCATGCCACTTTGATTAAGTTTTGGGAATTGCATAGGAGAATATCTCGAGACAACTCAGTAAAGGAGAAACATTTGTGGAAGAAAAATATTGTATTTAAAGGAGTCAGCATGCAAAATATGGAAGTTAGCTAGGATTTTTGGGAAATTTTGTCTATGTTTTAATGGGATAAGAACTAATGTATATGTAGAAATATGTAATGATTTTTGGGTAGAAAGCAGGAGAGGGGAATGAATGGATGAGTATCTTATTAGCTTTTAAGTTCGATACTGTAGTTTTTTCAAGTTAATGAGTATGAACTATGTTGAATATAAGTCGAGAGGCATGTGTGCACTATAGCACATAATGACTTGGGTAGGTTTGGGTTGTTACTAAATATCATCATATTGGTGTAGTGCACACCCATTATAAGGAAGGCTATGAATGAATAATATAAGAAGCCATTCGTTGTGGATGTAGCCTAGTTTGGGGTGAACCACATTAAATCCTTATGTTCTGATGTGTATGCTTTTATGATGTGTTTTTATTTCTTTGATGTTCATTTCACACATATAACATATGCTTAATGGTTAATCTGAATATGTATTGGATGGTCTCGTGCATACGTTAATTAGGATGATTATGTTATATGTTATGGTACTGTTATGGTTTTGTGCACATAATATATGAATGGATGTTAATTAAATAGTAAGGATGAATTCCTAATATTCCCCCATTACTGTGGAATCTTGGTTACTACAGTCCCCATAGGTACCTCAGGTGAGAGTTCACCTTCTTGTGAATAATGCCGAAAGGGACAGTATCTTGGGATTTGTTCATGGATTAACCTCGGTTCTACCCACTGTGTGCTAATAACCACCACAAAAGGTAATGTCTGAAACCTATTCCAAAAAAATCTAGAGAAGGAAGCAAGGATTATGGAGCTTGAGGAAAATATTCAACATGTAAAGGTAGATGAAATCAATTATTATACCACAATTTTTCATATCAATTGCATTTGAGAGATGGCTTAGCCCTTTTCCCTATATTTCAAACTTACATACCATCATCCTTCATCAAACACATTAAAAACAACATTTTTGTTTCCATACATGGTTCACCAGTGTGTAAACTGCAGATGTCCACACCTTCTAGTTTGCAACCCGTATATGCCCTAAAAAATATGAAAAAATAAACCATTCCACATTTTTGGGTGGATTTTTCGGTTGGTCCCATTCCCAAAATTCCCTTGGCCCATACAAAATGGAATACAACCACCTCAACCCCTTGAGGATGGTATAAAGGAACCTTTGAGGGAACAAATGAGGAGGACAATCTAGGTGCAAGATTATGCTGATGAATTTGCAAGCTTCCCTATTTCCCTTAATCCTCTCAATAACATCCCTTTTTTTTGGAACTTGCTTTCTAGTACTCCTTCTTCTTCCTTATCTGACTGTAGGGTGTCTTACTATCCCTTTTGGGTCATCTAAGGAAGGGCCATCTTGTTGAGTTGATACATGAAGGACCACTGGAGGAACCTTGGAGGTTGACTTTGAGGCAGTGTTGGTGGTTCGAGTCAGGTTGTAACTACCCACTTTTACCATTTTCAATAAAAGAGTTATCTTTCCCTCCATACATGTGTAAACTGATTTCAATATGTTGATATATGTTAGTTTTATTCATATACTTGAATATTTTCACATTATATATATGATTCGAATTCATACCTACCTTTTTGCATCACACACTTGGTCTTCGTTTGTAGGTTGATATTGGTGGAGATCAAGAGAACAACAAAGGTGGAGAGTGAATGTTATAACCCTAAATTGCACCACACATGCTTACCTGGCATCAGGCCAACTCATATCTCTTCCTTGCCAAGGCCATGCTGAACAAACTCTTGAAAAAACCTCTTAAATCAAGTAACCCGTGCCCTAACCCATTACTGGGTGCGTTGGAACGCTGGCAGGCCTTATACTGCACGCGTTGGAACGCTGGCTAGCCCACTACAACCCGCGTTTACCTAACAAAGCACAAAAATAGGAAAGTTGTCGACGGAACGAAAAGATTTGGGTCAGTTAACTGGAACTCCCAGCCATGCATGGCCGAGAGTTCGTCCAAAACCCTAGCTCCTTATAGCCTATAAAAGAAGGGGTAGGGGTACTATTCAAAGGAGGAAAATCATAGCAAAGAAACTCTGCCCAATTGCCGAATCCGTTTTGTCCCAACCCTTTAGCCTTTCCTCAAGCTTTAGGAGAATTCAAGCAAAGCAGTTGGAGGACAAAGAAGAGGAGGAGCCCAGGATCAGGATCAAGGAACGATGGTTGATCTCTATTATTATTGTAAGTTGATTCATCTTGAGATTAATAAAGAATACTTTTCCCGTCCCAATGCCTGAATTTTATATGTTTTTGTTTGATTTATGCTTAATCTCTAACCCTCTAGTAGAGCAATAGCATGCATGCGTAGTTTTTTGTCTTGATTGCAGGATCGTCTTTGGAAGGAGCAACAGGAGCAAGGGGACAAACTGCAACGAAGGATCTACACCAAACGTCGATAAAAACGTTAGTAGGTTCTTTCCATGTTTGCATGTGAAAAAGGGTTTTAGGTCTGGGGTAGAAGGTTAAAAGTAATTTCTTAGGGGTCATGATCTGCATGCAAGTTTAAGCCCTAGCTTGTTAGTTCGTAGGGTATAATTTCCCAACAACAGAATTGGCGACTCCACTGGGGAGATTTTACTCTTAGGGTTTCCGGATTCAAGAGAGGTTTTTGGGTAGTTTAAAGGAATTATATTTTCTGCTTCTTTGTTTGTCTGTTTTCTGTTAGGTCAGAGCTAGCAGGGAACCTGGTTCTTAATACCAGCTTTTCCTTGACTGTGCTTGACATTTATTATTGGGACACATAGATGTACACACGGCCTGCAGAAGGCCTGCACGCGTGTAACCCGCGCCCTAACCTTCTGTAGCCTGCGTTTGAACGCTTGCTGCAGAGGTTTCAGTAGCGTGTAGGGCTCAGAAAGCTTGAGAGGCAGTCTCCTCTTCCCTGTCAAAATTTTACCTTCTCAGGGGGCTTTCTGGATCCTGTCTGGGTCTTGCTAGTTTACTGTCTTGTTTTCAGTCTGCTTTATTGTGTTTGTTATCTTTTGCATTCATTTTTCCTTTTCTGTTAAAGTAGAAGCATCCAAGCCTTTGAGAGACCCTGGTTGTCTGTACCAAAGGCCTTTTTCAGGTCTGGGTTGCATGTGTTTTGTTTGTCTTAGCTTTTATACAGACCCGCGGTCTGTTCAAGTTTAGCCCGCAGGTACCCGCGTGCTATTATAGCTCAGCACACATTTGCACGCGTGTTGTTTCAGTGACAGTCGCGGGCTTGATTGGTTGCTTTTCAGCTTGGGTGGGGCAGACATTCCCTCCTATGGTGAGAAGTGTTCCTCTCAGGGGTTTGAGTCTGGGGCTGCACAGTCAGCAGGTTAGGGCCTCTTCTCCTTAACCGATGTTTTTATTAGTTGATGTTTTAATAGAAAAGACAAAAGAAAAAAAAAATGTTTTATGGTTTTTAGACAAGTATTAGAATCGGTGCTTTCTTGATTGCTTGTTCGCGTCTTTGCTCTGATTCTTTGTGATTTGCACTTTAAGCCAGAATTTTATTTTTGTTTTCTTGGTTTTGTGCTTGTCGACATTTTCCCTTTGTTGCGTCTTGGTGCAATTAAATAAAAAAAAAAATTCTTGTTTCATTTTCTTCTTGGTTTGAAGATTGTGTTGTTGCATCAGTAGCTAGGAAGAAGTCTTTTTGCATAAGTGTTTGCAGTGCATTTAGAGTATAAGTAGCTCGCAGATTTGAGCGAAAGTCCTTTATATTTACTGCATGAAATCTTAGAAAATTTGAAAAGAAAAAGAAGTCGTTCTTGTTGAAAAGTTGTTGGTTTTTGCATTGTTTGTAAAAGTTTTTGTTTCCAAGCATTTCTTGTTCATTTTTCTTTGAGTCTTTACACACCATCAGTTTCACCTCCATCCCTTGTGATGTAAAAAATCCCATTAAAAGCAACGCTAATTAAAATCAATTAGACTTTTTGTTTGTAGGGTGCATATACTAGCTCAGGACTAGGGCCTTGGAATAGGTTGGAGAGTAAATTCTTCAAGGCCACTCAAACCAAACATTGGAGTCTGCCAATAGGGAGTGCAGAAGTCTAGTAGCGTGAAAGTTATCCAGGACCCCCCTCTAACACAGGGGCTAAACACGAGGTCACGTAAGGAAAGGTAGCGGAGATAACCCCTCCAAAGCTAGACCGAGCGTAGTGGAGAACACATATCGAGGATTTGTTAAGGGATTACGTCGTTTTCATTTTCCATGGGGCTTTGTGGGTCTTGAATCCGTTCGAGGTCCTTAGTTGTCTTCCAGACCATTTTCTCTCGATACCCTTGACAGGTTTTGGGCTTGATACCCTGCTCATTGTGGTCTACCCGACTATCGATTGTACCCGCCTGGTGACTGTTCGCGTGCTGGAAAACTAGTTGCCAATCTTTTCTAGGGACATACACAGGTGACTGCAGGGGTATACCGCGGTACCTAGGACAGAAATTCGGCCACGCTTTGCAGATTATACCTGGAGGGTGCTTCTGTATTCGAGTTGCACTTGCACCAGTAAGTTGCTCTAGTGTTGGTTGTTGTAACTGTTCTTCAAAATAGTTAGTGATTGATTGTCTTATCTCATAGGGGATTCTTTTAGTGTGTGTTACTGTTTGTTCATGTAGAATACCTTAGTGTGTCGTGAATCTTCTCACATAGTGGAGGATTCAGAGCTTCGTCAGTCACGAAGGCTTCTGGGCCTGCCGTCAGTTATACTGGAGCCACCCCCGCCACCATTGAGGCGGAAGCTAGACCAACGAGGGTCTTTCAAAGCAACCGGGTTTCAAACCATTGAGCCCGAACAACTCCCAAAGGAATCAACCGCCAATATTGGCATAGTTGAAACCCCATCCACTGATACTTGGCCGGATATTATTGTGCCAATTCAATTTTACGAACGCCTGTCAGTGCCTAACCCAGTTATGGAACCAAACTCTATTACTTCCTCTGGGAATTCTTCCATTCCCATCACCATTGCTACCACAGGAGAAGCTTCTCCTAACTTGCCTTTGTCGATGGTCTGGGCCACCATGGTCTCAGCCGCAACTACGTCGCATAGTGGACCGACCCCATCTATCACGACGGCCACAGCTCCTTACACACCTAGTGCAACAGGCCCTCCATTTTCATATGGTATGCCTAGTTCAGGTACAAGTCCTGCACTCACTTCCTCCACTCTACAGACTTTGGGTCTGCGGGCAGGGACCTCTAACGCTCCTTTGCAAGGTCAACTTGGGGGCATTCCTGTCCCTTTCAATGTTTTTCCTTACGCTGGAGGTCATATCCCTCCTTTGTCCCCTTCGCTTGGTGGATTGCATCAGTAGTCCGCCGGGCAGCCTGCACACACGAGTTCATTTGGAGCCGGGAGTCAAGGAACACCTGCGCAAACTCTGCCGGTAGGTTCGTCACTGTTTGTTTGGAATGAGACGTTTGGTAATAACACTTTCGCATCCACTGCTTTCCCATCTGGGGGCACACCCATTTTTGGACAGTCTACTCCGGAACAGGGTACTATTCCTGCGCTGGGGGCACATATACCAGGACCTTGGAACTCAGGACAAGGATCCGCTCCTTCATCTGGAATGTCGTTCTGGGGTAATTCTTTCCATAGTCAATGGAACCCCGGGCAGACTTCTATGCCTCTCCCCTCGGGACTGGCATGGGGTAATACTTCCCAAAGTCCGTCAAACATGATGAATGCCCAACATCCTATGTCCTTCATGGGGAATCATCCAATGATGTCTCCTTAGATGCAAAACCCTTACGCTGGTCAGGGCCATGGTTTCTACCAGAATCCAGGCTAGCAACCAAACTTTTCCTGGCAACCTGGTGCCAGTCAAACTCCAGGACCCTTTTTTCCAGGCTATCAGCAACAACCTAAACTACCTTTCCTGGCGACGTTACACTTGCCAGATTTGACATGGTTTTTAAATGATCCTATCTGTCACAATCCGCGTTGGCCTCCTATGCCAACGAAGTTGCCTTCGGACATTCCAAAGTTCAAGTCCAAGCCTAACGAAGATCCAGGTGATCACATGACTACTTTCCAGCTTTGGTGTTCATCTAACTCACTGAAAGATGACTCTGTCTAGTTGTGATTGTTTCAACGCACTCTCATTGGGAGTGTCGCGAAATGGTACATAGAGCTTGACCGCTCATGATATTCTTCTTTTGACGAACTGGCGATGGCCTTCCTTAACCATTTCCAATTACCTGTGAGATACGATGCCGGCACAGACTTGCTAGCCAATTTCGAGCAGATGATAGCGGACCATATCTCGAATCATATTCGGGAGTGGTGACGTCGAAAGGGTCTTATCAAGGTACCCGTCCCACCAACATTCCTTCTTGAGTGGTTCCTTAAGTCTTTAGTTCCGCAGTTATCCAAAGACGTCGTGACTTTAGGGGTTTTCTCCGAGGAAGATGCCATCATGAGGGCTCAACAGTTTGAGCTTATCTATTCTCAGTCTGGCTTACTGTACAACATCCTGCCGGATGCACCATGGTCAATACTGGATAAAACCAGACAGAGAGCCGGACCACATGCCGATGGTATCGTTGGTTCGGCACAAACTAAGCCCGCTGAGCAATTGAAAAAACAATTGCAGCAGTTATCTATACAACACTTAGCGGCCAGCCAAACTACTGCTTTGGCTGCTCCTCCTACCCAAACGTCGGAAGTACACTCCATACAGATGACTAACCCAAAGACCACCCAGTAGCCTGAAGGGAAGAAAAAACAACACAAGATGGGTAAGGGGGATAAGAAACCCACTGATAATGCTGGCGAGGGCACCACGGAAAAGAGGAAGGCGAGGTATCCGTGCAACTTGTGTGCGGAAGACCACCCGACCCATCTATGCCCTCGACATGCGGAGGCCCAGAAGTTTGTCACAAAACAACAGCAAGCCATGTTGACTAATCCCTTTCATCATGGGCAAAATTTAACTCAAGCCTCTACAAGTCCCGAGGGGGGCAGCCAAGAAACTTGCCCTCCCCCAAACAATTCCTCTTCCGCGAACGTATATATGGTTAAAAGTGATGCTTTAATAATGACTAGAGCGCACGACTATAGTAAACCAAGCACCTCTAAGAAGGGAAAAGAAGCTGAGATCCCATCTCTTCCTCTATAGATTGACAAGACGTTGGGTGAAACAATGACACACATTCCAAAAGGTGTGTTCAAACGAGCTTCTCACAATCCAAACGCAAGGGCCGCCCAAAATTACTCTGAGGTGGAAGATTTATCCCAGACCCCTTGTGCTATGTCCACTTTGGAGGTTCTCCAAAGTTACCCCGCTCAGAGGAAAGCCTTGTTGATTGCTTTAGGCTCTACTGAGACTTGTAACCCGGGTACCATCATGTTAGATACGACTGACTTGAAACCTCGTCTGCCTTACCACATCGCGTTTCAGATAGTAGTGGCTCATCCCACGAAAACTTTTACACAGAATATCTTCCACACGGTGGTCGACGAGGGCGCTTCGACTTGCATTATGTCGTTAGCATGATGGAAAGCCATTGGTCAGCCTAAGTTGTCTCCATCACCTACTCTCCTCACTACGTTCGATGATCGTTCTTTCCGACCACATGGCATCATTCCTTCTTTCTCTGTGCAGTTAGGAAGGAAGACCATGTGCGTTGAAGTAGAGGTAGTCGACGCCCCCCTCGACTACAATCTCTTGTTGGGTCGTAGTTGGAATTACGCTATGCAAGCGGTGGTCGCTACAGTTTTCCGAGTCTTATTGTTT
>SNQJ01S0140000.1:12877-22976 GCA_010110895.2 Picea sitchensis | reverse complement strand
GCATTCCGACGATTTCCATGATTTTGAGTATTTTGAGCTATAAGTCAATTAAATTCACTGAAGAGGTCATTTTGGGCACAATACTTGGAGGAACCTCTTAGTGTAATAGCTCATTGGAATCGGGAGGAGCAACACTACAGGATAGGATGGTGAGAAGTGGCTTTCAGTGGCCAGGGAATCCACAAGGAGAGATAAGGCACTTTTCAGAGGTAAAAAGGGTAATTAATTAATTAAAGTGATTTAATTAATTAATTAAATATTAATAAAATGAAAGTCACTTTGGAGGGACAAGGTGAGCTGGAAGTATAAAGGAGAGGCAAGGGGCTCTATTCTCTCATTCAGGTATGACTATCTTTTGATATCTTCATTGGGGGTTTTGACTTAACACCAGAGGACAATTCAATGGTGAAAGATTCCACCTAGCTTGTCCCAAGCTTGGTCTCAAGGATGCAATACTCCCCCACACCATTCTAGTTCAAATCTACACAGTGCATGAGGGTTCTACACCAACCACATGCACAAGAAGAGAGAGAAGGCGCACCATTGGGGGTTTCCAGCAAGGGGGGCGCACCATTCATTAAAGGAAGGTTCGTTGTAGGAGTTTGAGAGGTCTCTTGGACATTTGAGCACTTGGGTTTTACTTGTAGGGCCTTGGCCATGATTTCTAGTGTCTATTGAGAGAGTTTTATGGTCCAGATGATTCCCTAGAGCATTGGGACGAATTGGAGAGAATGAGGGCATTTTTGAGATTCAGATCTATTTAGTTTGGAGGGGTTATACTTCAGATCTAACCCTGAGACTTCATCTAGTGACTTGCAGTGTCCAGATCTACCTTTCTAGTGAGTTTCAGGGCATTTGGAGGCCTCCTTCATTAGGGCTGAAATTGTAGGGTTTGATAGTTTTTAGGAGGACGCAACTCCACTTGAGGATTCAACATTTGGAGGAGTGTTCCTTGGTATTTCGGTTTGATATTTCATGAGGGGATTCTACACATCCCGATCTACAGTTTGACATATTTACCGGAGTGATTGGACAACTTTGATAGTAGGGCCGAATTGTGAGGGTATTCAGTGTTCCAGCAGAGCGTGGCATCATCCAAATTGGGGTTTGGCACTTCATACAACTCAAATCTTTTCTTGCATTGGTCTTCATTGAGTATTCGGCCTTTGGAGGCTTGTAGTCTTATATTGGAGCATTTTGTAGCAGCTTTTATTGTGTTTATTGGAGCCATTTGGTGAGCATTCCAGATCGACCTCACTCTTGTATCAAGTTCTTGCTCATTATATTAATAAAGGCCAGATCTTGCTATTGGTTCCATATTTGGTGTACCTTGTACTTTCATTGATTGTATCTTCAGATCTATGTGTGATTATTGAACATAAATCCTAAGGCCGAAATCAAGAGGTCAACTTGCATACAAACAAGTAAATCAACAAAGTGTTTGACGAAATGCCACAATTAGAAACAATTTAAAATTCATGCCAAAACAATGATGTTCCTGTCATATTGGCTTGAGAACATTACAATAATAGTATTGTCAACTATACCTTTTAATTGTAATTGTACTCTTGGTATCACACACACACACACACACACACACACACACACTAAGGAGACTTGGTTTTAGGATCATCTCATCTTGTACATTTGTTCTATTGTAAATGGAGGTTACCCTGTTGAAGAGGCTTCACATTCATTATTCTCTCTTTAGTAATTTGCGGAGTTCCTTCTCTCTCTCTTTTTATGCTATTTTGGTCATTTGGTTCATAACACCTTTGATGCTTTGAAAACAGAAAAATCACTGGGAAAGCGAAAAGCTAAGAGTTTCCAAAGCCAGAAGCTATGCATGGATATTGTGTATGGATTACACATGCACAACATTCATTCGGTGCAACATTGATCTTATCACCTCAAGATCCTATAAGTAAGGGAATCAAAGCAAAGGGAAGTTAGTCTAATGAAAGCATCTGTATGTTGGATAAATATTTAGTGAATTATCTTTGGTTGCAGGTGTATTTGTGCTAAGACTGAGCTAGGCATTAGTTCTTATAGTGAGATCAGATCTTGTGTGAGGTTCCAACAACCATTCAATTGGCTACCTCACCCAAGCAAGTTTCAAGATCGTGTTGGTAGATGGATGAAGTCTTGTGGCTAAGGAGAGGACTCATATTTTGGAGAAGGAAGTAAAACTACAAGATTTAGGTATCAAATTTGTTTCTCTTCTTTCATTATTGATATAGATCTATCTTCTTTCCCTCTCCCAAAATCTCTATATTTTGTTGATCATTTATCGTATTAAATTAGGTTTTGAGCATAGTTTTAGTTTCTTAAGTAACTAAGTTAAGATCTTAATATGCATGTTGGTTTATATTTTATAAATGAAGAATGAGAAAGGCATGGTTTTTTGTTTATATGTGTAGTTCTGTTTGTGAAACATTGGAGCTAGAATAGGATCAATCAAGGCTTGCGCAACGCCAAGGACAACCTTCTTTTACCAGGTTCCTTTGTATATATTTCTCTCATTTTTTTCTTAAACGTGTATGCAAATCTTAGGGAAAGAGAGTATAGTAATCTATTTTTTGTCTATTGATGTGTCTCACTCACACTGGGGGTTTTGCTTAGTTCATAGGTAGATTTTCCCTTAACAACACCCATGTCACAGATTCAATCATGGGAACNCTTGTGTGAGGTTCCAACAACCATTCAATTGGCTACCTCACCCAAGCAAGTTTCAAGATCGTGTTGGTAGATGGATGAAGTCTTGTGGCTAAGGAGAGGACTCATATTTTGGAGAAGGAAGTAAAACTACAAGATTTAGGTATCAAATTTGTTTCTCTTCTTTCATTATTGATATAGATCTATCTTCTTTCCCTCTCCCAAAATCTCTATATTTTGTTGATCATTTATCGTATTAAATTAGGTTTTGAGCATAGTTTTAGTTTCTTAAGTAACTAAGTTAAGATCTTAATATGCATGTTGGTTTATATTTTATAAATGAAGAATGAGAAAGGCATGGTTTTTTGTTTATATGTGTAGTTCTGTTTGTGAAACATTGGAGCTAGAATAGGATCAATCAAGGCTTGCGCAACGCCAAGGACAACCTTCTTTTACCAGGTTCCTTTGTATATATTTCTCTCATTTTTTTCTTAAACGTGTATGCAAATCTTAGGGAAAGAGAGTATAGTAATCTATTTTTTGTCTATTGATGTGTCTCACTCACACTGGGGGTTTTGCTTAGTTCATAGGTAGATTTTCCCTTAACAACACCCATGTCACAGATTCAATCATGGGAACTCATGTGATTAGTTTAACCTCAAGGGTAACCAAGTACCCCTCCATGATGAAGAACGGATGCATGGTGTGGGTATTTACTCACCAACCAATTCTTAGAGCCAACCAAAAGCATTAATGATCTCCAAAACTCCATTAATTGCATCATATAAAGTATTGTGCATGTATAAAAAAGGAATTGGTGCTATCACGCAAATATGAAGGGATATCCCACATGAACCCTTATATGGTCAACTAAAAGTTTGGTTGGGGCTAATGGCATGTAGATGGCCTATATATCAAACATTTGACTATATTAGGCAAGTTAAATGCCAATATGTAATTAATGCTTATTATTAAAATCACTTAAATGTTGTAAATCAATGAAAATGGGGTGATAACAATTAGTGATGGAAATTTTGAATGAAACAAAACATATACCAAATGAACCAATCCATTTATCTTGACAAGAGGAGTGGGAACTACACAAACATTTATGACTAAAGCAGTTGTCCAATCCCTAGTTAATATGTACAACAATAGAATGAACCATGGTCCATTTCTACTAAATGGACTTATATATGCTTACACATAAAAAGCCACATTTAATGCAAGAGGTGTTACATTTCACTATGCTTTTTTCATGTCTTTTAACAAAACATAATGGATTTCACTAAACAATGAAAAACTATATACTTTTTCAAAGCACTATCAACAATTTCATATAGTTCTTATCAATGAAGCATCTATTGTAGGTGCACCATCTTTGTATCAAACCAAAAAACAACTATGCCCAATATTGTATGTCCTAACATTACAATTTGGCAATGTTGACATGAAATTTTTAGGAGACTTATACCAAGCACAACCTATAAGAGATTCCTTGATTTTTGAAAACCCATCATTTGGGAAAAAACGATATCATACCAATTCCGACAAGAGAACATTAAATGATGTCAACTACATACAACAATGCATCAAAAAGACACATTCTTTGTCAAAGAATTGAACAAAATGATATTGAATAGTTAGTTTGATGAAGATATCCAATACATCAATGATCTTAGGACACTGCCTTCAAACCCACTATTTACATACACACTATTTAGAAACAAAGATGTCTAGACCCATAATGAGAAAATGCTCTTCCAAGTACAAGAAAAGAAAATAATCCTTCATGCTACTAATGAAAATGAAAGTATTAGAGGAAACTACTTTTCTTATGAAAAAATAATAGCATAACCATCATCAGTAATAATCAAATACATTAGCTAGTCAAACTATATGTAGGAAACTACAAAACAAAAGACAAACTAGTCAATGGTGTCGAAGGACTATATAAAACAATTGGAGGAGACTATCTTAGAATATAATCATGATATGTGGCTCTAAATATGTATTTTTGTTTTACTCCCTTTTCATGTATAAAGATGGGATTTCTCGGATGGGGTGACAGGGACACAAGGGAGGATCAAGCACATGTCCAACATGAAAATTAGATGGAGGGAGGTTCCAGACGTTGACACGAGGCCTGTGAAGCTAAAAAGTAGCACTCTGGAAAAGGCCCTAGATTACATCCTTTAATTCAATGTTATGGGTGGTACTTGTTCATTTCTTCACCAGACCCTCTACACCATCATTGTTTTGACCATTTTGAGTTTAAATGATAATGGAAAGAGACCTGAGTAGGTGGGTTCACTGCTCTGTGATCATGGTAGGGTGTCTCATCCTTGCTGCATCATATTTCTCAATGGTGCTCCTTGCCCTCAATGACCTTTCCATAGGCTAAAAACTAAGAGCCAACTCCTACGTCATGCCCATTCATCTTTTGATTTCAACCAACCTCTCTCCCTTTTAGCAACTCTTTCCTCCTCCCAAACTACCTTGCTCTGTTCGGTTCTAGTAATGGTGCCTCATCGTGGCTACCGGCGCGACTACAACCAAGGCGGACGAAATCAATCCAATCCATCTAGAACCTGCAATTCAATCCTTGACACTCTGTGTACAAGGGTGGGATAGGACGCCCATGAAGTGGCCAAAGCATTTCAAGAAATAACACCACCCAACCTGAAGTGAGGAAATGGAAAATGTCAAAGATGAAATCCACTTGAAGAGGAATGTCATACATGACTAGGAAATTGATGCACAAATTTGCAGCTAGATACCAGATGTTGGTAGCTCAAGAGATAGAGATGTTGGGTATGTGTTATATTCTTTGCATGGGTGTGTGTGGGCGCGTCATATTTGACAACTGTGTCTGACGATCCCTCTAGTAGTGTTCTTTGTGTCGTGTGCGTCGGGCGCTTCCTAGGGGGGTCCCAAGGGGGGCCATACCCCCCCTGCCCCCCCTGGTTACGCACAACATTCGATGTCGCACCTTGATTTGTTTTTTTTTTTTTGGCGTTTTTGCTATTTTAGCAGATTTTGCTATTTTTAGCGGTTTTCTAAATAAATTCTGGATTAAGGGATTAGGGTTTTGGTATCTACGTAATACCTAAAAACATTGTATATATATTGTATGGTGAATGGTGAAATTAATACAATAAAGATTTGAAAGGTTTTCTCTCGGTCAAGGGTTTTCGGTATAAATCTATGTGTACTATGTGTATGAGCCATTGATTAATTTCTGTTTTGCTTAAGAATCTCTATGCATTGCTTTACTTCACAGGTTTAAAACTTAAAAGAGATACCAAGTATTAGAAGGCCATGGATTTATATTGGCACATAAAGACCTTTGTGGGGAAAATCTTACAGGATAGGGACCAAGCCAAGGAAGAAATCCTCCTTCAACTGTAAGAGATACAACTCCAACTCAAAGAAATCAACTCCAAGCTCTCTGGAAATGGTACTCAGGATGTTGTTCAGCTAGTTGACCCCCTACCCAAAGTTCATGAGCCTACTCGGGGACCAGGCAAGGCTTCTCTTGCTTAATTTTCTAGTACGTTTTATCTTATGCCTATCTTAGTTTTGGTTTATCAACAATGTTATATTGATTGTATAAGGCCTATTAGGAATAGAAAGTGGTTACCAAACATTTATAGTTCAGACTTAATTAAGAACCTCTATCAAACCAGATGGACATATTCTCTTTACGATTGCTTCCACTCTGGTTTCCTAAGTGGCAAGCCAACAAGCATCTAGGTTTTGTATATTTTTCCCTTACTATGGTAAATTTAAATAGAATTGTGTGCTTGCAAAAAAAAATGTATAAAGATGGGATAATATGACGCTCAGTCAATCAATAGGAATAAGTATTTGTTAAAGGTTTTTTTTAGTCGTTGAATGAGAACTGTGTTTTGAGCAACTAAAAGAAGTTATAGTAATTTTAGAAGATATTGTCATAGAGCAAGTTTATGAATTTTGATGTCCTTTCCAGATCAACATAAGGCTGCAACAACAATTTTTACGAATGTTGTATGCATTTGAGGTATTTCAATTTTGTTTTTATTAATAAAATTACAGATTTTTTTTCTTCGAAAAAAGGAGAGTATATGAAACATATACAAGCAACAATAGCGATTTGGATGTTGTTTGGATCAAATTTTGAAATACAAACATTGGAAAATATCAAGAATCAAATTCCATCACCTATATGAAACAAATATTTTTTTAACTTGGACACCTATATGTCAAATTGAAAAACTATTTGCAATGTTTCACCACAAGCCTCACATCATAACACAAACAATTTCCAATACAAGAGCTTGTGTTAAAAAAATACATTATACACAAGGTTTAACTCTAGATGAAGTTGCATTTGATTTTATCGGTCTTACACAACATGGATTAGTCTATGTTTCATTGTCATGGGTAAAAGTGATCAATTCATTGTACTTATTGAAAAATTAACACGAAAACCTTCCATGTAAATGAAAAAATAACAAAATGACACAACTAAAAACAATTGCATCATAAAAACTAGAATTTGCACAAAAATCGATAACAACTATAAATGGCCTATTGATTGCTACTTTAAATGCATGTAGTTTACATGTTTATATTGATTTCATCATATAGGATACATAGTTCATGAACAATATGGTTTTTTGTCTTTAAGAAAGTCTTTTGAACATTCCACCAAAAAATAATCAATTTGTTCAACAAAACATGGTATTTCCATACAGGTCGAACACCATAAGAAACCACCCACACAACCAAATCAAAGATCAATACACAGGTGTTTTACATGGTTAAAACCCTCAAAGAGGGAAATAGTCCATGGCCCCAACCAACTTGACCACTTGAGGTAAAATATTAATGCAAAAGAAAAATATTATACATAGGAGTTTCTTAGAATGGATCTTTAGCAAATGAACCTCCATGCTCTTTAAATGGATATCATAGACCAATTTGGTTCTAATCCATGGATCAATATTGCCAATAGTATCGAGGAGATTATGAACCATCGGATCACTTTATGTCTAGAACATATTGTAACCATTGGATTACATAACTACAAATGCATACTAAAGAAACACAATTTACCTAAAGATACATTAGACCAAGTTGATTTTTACTAAATTCTAATTGTCTAAATATCATAACATCCCCCCTTAAGAAAATTTTGGATAGGATTGAAGGATTTAAGTAGGTGACACAATAGGAGAAGGAAGGAAGCATTAGATTTTATCCCCCATTAATGACAACTTATTGAACGCATAACATGTAATACCCATGTTTCCCCCAGCTTGTAATTAATCATTAAATTATGATTTCCATGCTATGGCATGTGAACAATGTAAATGTATTTTGTTTAGATTGCTAACGAATGACTGCGAGGGTGAAGTCTTGAAGTACTAGCCATGATATCATTAGAGGAAAGAAATGAGAAAATTATGGAGAGGGTTCATTATGTCAAATGACCCAAATTTCTCCTTGCTGAAAGGATATGCCTCATCTTGATCCCAAGGAGAACTCAGAAAAGGACTGGTGGTTGAACCATCACCCACCCCCATGAATGGAAGCATGGTCTGACGGAGTAGACATGAGACTGTCAACCCGAAGTACCACAAAGTCCTGCAGACCTAGACTGACCTGAGTTTCCTTCTGACAAAAGGAACATGACAGGTCCATAACCTTCCTGAGGAGGAGAGAAGACACATGAAAGAGAGAGAGGGCGTGAGGCTCTCCAGCTAAAAAGAGGAACTGAAATCTTGATAAGTTGTTATGGTTACTGAAGAGAAAAAAAGAGAGGAGATCTCTGAGAACTCACAGAAGAGTGCGAACTGAGCAAGAGACCGCAAGCTTGATGTTGAGGAGGCATCTGATAAACCTCGCAGAGACCATGACAGAGGAGGAATCCCCGAGAAACTATGAAAGTTCCCTAGTGATATGATGGTTTGGCACGGGGGTGGCCAGAGTGCTAAGAGTGAATGCCTCTGAGGCTATGGTTGGGTGGAAAGGAACACACCCACAGTCAGTTCATTGGCTACAATCTGAAATAGATAAGTATTATCATACTATGTGTATATATATTGGATGCGATGATGGAATTTCTGTGTTTATGGTTAAGTCTTTCAATATTTGAACAGTTACTAGAAATGCTCATTTGTTTCTGTAAACTACTATATCTATATGGTCTTTGATTTATCTTAGTTTAGCTTCTAGAGAGACATGGGATGTGAATCCGCAGGAGAGTTGGGGTAGGAGTGACAAAAACGTCTAAGTCCTGTCGATCCTTTGAATTTTCCTTAGCAGGAATGTCAAGTTCATCTCTATGGAAGAAGTGTGTTTTCCTCTAGAATATGTACCCATCTGACTGATGGTCCATGCCCATGTCCTTAACCCATGCGCCGCTAGAAATATTAGCACTTACCCCACAATATTTCCCAAAGGATCCATGTGACCAAGGTCTGGGAACCCTGCGCTAGTCCGAAAGGAGTTAGCTCTTCAACTTTGGGACTTCGGAACTTATGATTCCACAATCCTCGAAAACAAACGAAGGCCAAAGTCACGAATTGATGAGGGTCGTAGAGATGGGGATCCAGTGTGGATCTCTCGCATCCGTTAGATTAGACTTAGGAGGGAAAGCGTTAAGTGCTTTGACAAAGTTCTACTTCGGGAGGATAGGAGCGGTATAGCGCTGAAACTCCCAAATGTTGGAGTCGTGGAGTTAATCGGGTGGAGGGACACATGTCCAGAGATCAACGGTTATCTGAGATTTCGGGCATTCGGCAGTATAGGGACGCACGAGTTTCCCTGGAGCTCTGCAAGCCAGAGTATATCCTAGTCATGAATGATAGGTACACATGGCGACAAATTAGGCGTGGTCCGGAGAGGAAGCCGAAAGATTTACGCCGAGCCCCCGAATGTTGACATGGACCGTTGATCTTCGAATCCTTCTGGATCCCTCTCATTTGTCAACCTAAGAAACCACCCTTGATTATCCAACCGACCGGGAACGCGTCGTGGAGCGACACATAGCCCTTACTTGTCCCCTATCTAAGGTTGTCCATCGAATTAGAGTCATCATATGAGAGGACACGTGGCAAGCAATCCCATAGTCTAGAGACTTAATACTCTAGAGGAACTTGGCCGCGAACCTACCGAATGTGAAAACTTCCAAAGTTGCGAACGTCAAAATGAATCTCCGCCGTTGGTAGGATGAGGACACTTGGTCCCAGATTAGGGAGTCTGAAGACTTAGCTCTTCGGGGAACTTGTGACGTGATGAGTTGGAAAAATCCGATGTCCGGAGCTGTGAAGTAACGAGAATTGTAGATCTACGGATCCACGTGAACTCCTACTTACCGTGAGATCGAAAGGTTGGGCAGTTATCAGTCCAAGATGACATGGCATGATGACGTCATTCAATGTGAAGTGAACCCACA
>SNQJ01S0139999.1:24974-41650 GCA_010110895.2 Picea sitchensis | reverse complement strand
TTCTCTATTCCATAGAGTTGCTTCAGGAAAGCATTCAACTTATTGTTCCTTGTTACATGCTTCAATTAAACCTCATTGAAAGCACCAAATGGCTGTAGATCCACGATGTTCCATCCATTGATAAACTCTTAGCAATGCTATGACTCCACAGACGTAAACACTCTACTCGTACACCTATTCATTCAGAAGAAACATTAGAACATACTTGCAATATATATACAGGCAATTCTAATAACATTATAACTTGTATACGAATTACGAGATAAATAACATACAATGAATAGAGAATTGATACTTATCTTTTGATTGATAAGACTTCCATATCAACATGGTCTAGGCCAAGGTACCAAACCCCAACAACATTCCAACCAACACTCTCTCTTCCCCACATGCCTGTCCCACCCCATGAGTGTGCACCTTCACTATCACATAGTCCATCAGCTGTTACACCTCCCTTTCCTTGGGCTTCAGCAACAGGCCAGACCAGAAGTCTTAGAGCATCTTGGCTTGAGGAGTTCCAACTACCCTCAGAGGTCTCCAATCAACATCTTCCTCGAGCTACTCTTTGTAGTCAACATTCCACTTTAATCAACATTATCTCATCTGCATCACCCACATGCAGTTATCATGAGAAAACATAAAAGAATTCATTTAGGAACTCCAATTAGTTCAAAAGGGAATTCAACTGTTCCCCCAAAACATGAAATTCTATTTCATAATTCATCTTGGTTGTTGCCATATTATGAATGCAACCATCCTTGTGGTTTTCCACAAGCACCAAACTGCATACCATTTTACCTGTAATGCTTCATCTTGCATAATGCCAACAATTGTTAGTATTTCATGTACATCATAATTCAATTGCAATATGTATAGAACCATATGCAGTGAACTTAGAATTGTCTGCATCTAGCAATTCAATCATAATTACCAAACAATTTAATAAAATAGAATGACTCGTCATTCTATGCATATGCATGTTCATAATTAATAACAGTAAGTTCATTATTTCTCCTTTTAAACAAGAAAATTTCCTGTAGTCAATGCTCATGTGACTACTTGACTTGCAACTTTCCCGTTGCAATGTCTAACACCTCCCTAAAATGTCCTCAACTTCATGAGTTAACAACATTTCAGCTGTTAGTAACAATTATTTCCATGCAATAATATATATGCATGTACTTACAAAACATATTCAACCATTTCATTTAGTATACAATTCTATCACTCACTATGCATGAGTGTAATTCTCAATGCATTCTTATTCGACGCACCTTGCATTGAATTACATAATGCTCTTCATCTCAGTCATGTATCTCACCATCAATAAGTTGGAATTCTGGCCAATGTGTTGACACATTCTTCACACACTTCCTATTGTCCTCCCAATTAATTGGATGCCTTCCTTTTTGACCCGAACAATACAACAAGAATATAATTCTGTGGTGTTCATTAGTGTTAGCAAAAAGGTTGCAGTCCAAGTTTTATTTAAAGGTAGGAAGCTTTTAGTACCTGTGTGGCTCATAACCTTTCCATATCCATACCTTGCCATATCCAACCATGTCCTAGTCTCATACATGACTAGCTTACTGGCATTCATTCCTATAACAAGTTCTTATCTTTTAATTCTTTGGTTATTACCCCATAACAAAATTAACATGACATTCTACTATGTCAGTGTGTGCATTCATAAGCTAAAAGCTTTGAATTAATATAGGCCTCCAGCCTTTACCACATCCAGTGGTATGCATTCAATAATATAATCATGTGATTTTATAAAATAACTCTGGTTGAGGAAATTCTTACCTAAATTTCTTTTCAACAATTATGCATAAAGAGTAATAAAAACTCATACCTGCATGACTACCATTAATAAATTTTATACTACCTGAAATTCTGATGGCAGTAGAAGCTTTCATGCTTCTTTGATCAAACTTATAACCAACACTTCAGCTCTCCGTTGCTTCCCTCCTTATGCAACAACATCACCAACAACACTTACAAACATGCAAGCATTCTTTCCTCTAGCTGACTCAACAAGTAGTAACATACTTGCTACCACATAAATTGCAACAACTTCTTTCCCATGTGAAAATTTTCCTTGCTGATCCCAGAAGTCTTCAATTCTTCCCAGATTCTTGAATCTTCTTGTGCTCTCATTGTAGTCATTGTACATGACTATTTATGCCCTAAGCACTTTTGACGAAGTTCCCCTACCTCAGTGAGGTCTGCTGACCTCCCGGTCAAAGGATCTTTCAATCTTCTGAGTCGAATTGACTCTTTGGGCTCCTGATTGAACCCAAAAAAATTATACACATGCCCCCTTTTCTCCTTTAGGCGCAGGTCCTAACAGATCCTCATGCTTATTGTTGTGCGCTTCCAAAACTTTAAGTTTTAGGCGCTAGCCCCTTTTTCATTATCCCTTTCCTTCATATGACTCTGGGCTATGATCTCATGGAAAACTGTGATTGCAGGCATGGGAAAGATTGGTTTTAGGCCAACCCACTTTTCGCCCCGCAATTCACCTCCAGCTGCCATGCATCACTTTGTTAAAACTGTGGTATAAATTGTGGCCCACTCTCATATTTTTAACATCCGAGCAAGTTCTGGCCCCGCAATCCATCTCGTCCGTCGATCTCCAATCCCTTGGCGATGATCCACGATTAACGACTGCTATCTATCTGATCTAAAAATGAAGAAGACTTGAAATACTTGAAAATTATTGCAAGTGAATGTTATGTGTTTAAAGCAAAAGGATCAGTTTGCATCACATATATTAAAGGATTACTTATGTAAAATACTCATAGACAACAACATAATCAATGAACATAAGCACATAAACACAACAAATTGATAAAGGAGTTCACCCCTCTCTTGGGCTACATCTCCTGGTCCAGCTTCCAATGGATCATTATCATTAATTGCTCAAAGTGCTCAAAAACATGTCTTACAATGCTCAAACTGACAAACCGACTGCTCCAATGGCTTCAGAGCGTCCAAAAACCCCTGTCTGGGCTCTTTCGGCACCTCAATCGGTCGAAAAACGAAGAAGTTAGGCCTCCTGGAAGTCTCCCTCTTCAAGCTTACTGTCTCTGCATCTACAATTTGCACCCTTCATCATTGAACCTGGCTCACACGCATTTTAAAGCGTATAAACCTAGCACCGGGCGCAACCACGCCAACGGTGCAAACCATAGGACGGTTAAGGGCAGGCCAACCCCTAACTGCCTAGGCACCTGGGCATATGGTTCACGTGACCACGCTCAAAGGCAAAAAGTGGTTAACGGTTACACAACCGTGTAACCCCCTCCGCGCTCCAGGTCATGGGCATATGTAATATGTAAAAACCGTGGCTATATGTTATAACCCGCGCGCCAACGGTGCAATGTGTTATGGTCATATGTGTTTAAACCGAAACCACGGGCCGGGGCCAAGCCCCGGCCCGACCTCCCGCCACATACACATATACATTAGTTTAAAAACATTGTTATACACATATATTACAAGGAATAAGTGGCGGTGCAACGGTCGGCGGAGGTTTGTGAAGTCTTTACATAGTGGGGGAGGTCCGGGGGTCGAACCCCACGGACTCCCAATAATTTTTACATACAACCATAAACCAAACAATGAGTGACACGTGGCGCCCACGGATTGGGCCACGTGTCCTCACACCATTTGCCAATAAATGGACACGTGTCACTTCCAGATTCGACAGCTGCCAACCAACGAATGCTTGCCACGTCACTTATGTACGGTCGTACGGTCCTACCATGTCAGACCGTACAGACTGTACGGACTTGTACAGTCACCATCAAAACTTTTTCCTGTTTGGCTTGACGAATAGATCGCGATATATCTCCATACGGAGTCCGTTTGACAAAGTAAATATACCACCGGAATTAGGAAGACGAGATGAACACAATGGTACTGATTTCGTCGCATTCCAAGCACTTTGAAACTTGAGCAAAATTTGATCCCCTAATCACTATCTCCCCTTTTTGACCTTATTTCCTCCTTCCACATGCGATCCTAGATCTACACGATTTGTCGACACATAGCTCCCTTCCAAATCAATGACTATGGTTGATTCCGTTTCTCCGGCCCTCGGGAGTTTCAACTCTCAACTATCTGCTTTTCCCCGTATGACAATCTTCTGGAGTGGAATATCTAATGACACCTATCCTCAACAATTAGATGGTTCTGATGAACTATGACTCTCTGGCCTTCGAGAATTCTCACATCTCCACACACACAAATCTCCAGAGTGAATTTCCCCGGAGTGACAGATCTTCTGCCACAGATCCTCTCCAAATCAACGACCTTGATTCTCTTCAAAACTTCGTCTCTTTCTGACCAAGACTAGATCAACGGTCCTTCAACCTCCTCCTCGATCAATGATCAATATCTCCTTCGGGACTTCTACACTTTCATCCTCTGCTTTCCTCTGGAGTGCTTTGTACCCAGAGTTCCAGATCTGGCACCATGCATCCACTTTCAGATCAATGACCAAGATTTACTTCGACTGTTTCTCCTCCTCCTTGTCCACAAACTTTTGAAGTTGTGGATCTTACGCCACTTGTCCTCTTGGATGATGGACGGTCCCAAATCACTTCAGGACTTTGACAAGTCCACTTCTCCTGCATACATAAGGGTTAAGTCTCGTGCGCTTACCTTCGGATCCAACAGTTGCTGGTCCTTCATGCTCAGACCTAACATATGGGATCTGTTCCTCTCCTCTGCGCTTCCTTTGTTTCATTGGACGCTGATTTAATGGTCTAGGCTCCTCCCCACAACCGATCTGATGGCTATTGTTGCTCCTCCTCCTGAGCTTTTGACTTATTTTGCCTTGGAATATTTTGTTAGTGTTCAAAGGCTTTGGCCTTTGACCTTTCTCTTGCGAGTCTGCCTCTTGGATCTCGTCTTCGCTATCGTAAGCGTTATCTCTTCTGATATTTAGGACTTAGAATGAATCCATCTCCCACACACTCCTTGCATTATCTCTTCTGATATTTTCGATTTACTCCGTCTCCTAAGGGTCTCGGCCCTTCTATTTCCTTTCAAAGGAAAACTTCGTGCCCTCCTGACAACCTTATGCTCAAAGCACCTCTTGCTGAGCATTTTCTACATAGTGTTCAACGACTCTGTGAGTATCTTCCTCTGATGCTATTCTCCCTGAACTCGACAAAGAGTTCTCTCTGTGCACACTTGCACTCACTCGATGCCTTCCTAGTAGAGCCCTACATAGTTCTCAATGACTTTATCTCTCTCTGAACTCAACATCGAGTTCTTCCCATGCACTCCTTGCACTTTTGGTGATGAAGGTTCAACGATATCTCTCCTGAGCTTCTCTGAGGTTAACTTAACTCTGTCAACACACTCCTTGCGAACAATGTGCACTCCTTTCACTCGAAAACTCAAAGAAGAGAAACAATTGAAACTTATTCGATACTTCACCAGTTTATGCATTCAAACCAATCTGATTTAGGAGAGCGTTCATATTTCATTTGATTTCTGAGCTCTTCTCTACTTTGTAATCATTTTCGAGCACTAGCCCCTTTCTCTCAGTCCCCAACCCATGTGATCATGGGCCATGACCAAGCGCTAGATCACTAGGTGCTTACTTGGGCCTTCAACTTCAGAAGATTTCAAAGCACCACACAACAATCTCTCGGAGTTCCATATTACCGAACTCGCGAAGTAGGGTGGATCAACCATCCATGTCTACTCAACATCCAATGACTGACACTCACTATGGAACCTCAGGTGTCTGAGTTCCGATACTTTAAGTCTTTGAGAATTTGGAGCTTCGAAGGATCTCGCATCCACACATCCAAACTGTTAATCTCCAAACATTCCCAATCACCTTTGGTGACGTCATTACGTCCCATCACTTTATGTTTTCCAATTGCGGGGGCATGCAGCGGTGGTTTGGAGCAACCCGCCTTTCATCCCGCAATTATTCTGATGCTGACACGTAACCCGTTGGTGACACTGCGGTTTGGATTGCGAGACCACCTTGGAGAATTAATTTTCGTGCAACTTGGGTCCCCACAATGCCTTCTGGCTGTCGATCTTGATGTATCGTGATCAATTCCAGTGTGGGTACTCCGACCTTTAACTTCGTTATGTAATCATACGGAATGCCACGTGGAAGAATACTAGCGGTTGATTCGTGGCCCAATCAGATGGGTGTCACACATCACGTTCCATATGGCATTTCAATCTTCCACGTGTTCAAAACCCACTTATACATGGCACAGAACCCATGTGTCCATGTCAATCCAAGTGACGTCATTATGACTCAGTACTTTGGCTCTTCGGGAACTTTCACCCTTCACTACTGCGTTTGACCTTTTAACATTGGCTTGATCCAATGGTTGAGCTCTTCTCCCCAAATCTACGGTGTAGATCCACTTCGGGGCTTCAGAGCTTTGGGCTTCGGGCTTTCTCTTATTTTGCATCAACTTCACTGAAGTTGTGAAGTCCGAAGGGCTTCTCGGTTAACCCTTCTGCACCTTCTCCAGATCTAACAGCCGTAAGGGATTTCCCTTCCTTTCGAATAGATCCTACGGCGTAGAACATACTCTGTTACTTTGCCGATTTCCAAAGGAATTCACGGCTAACTGCCTCACAACATTACTAGATCTAACGGTTGTGAAGGGTTATCCTTCTCCTGAATAGATCCTAAGGTCCACATTACTCTGTGGCCCAATACCACCTTTGTCGTGGTTTTACGACACCGCTGCTCCTCCCGAGCTTTGTAACACGACCAAGGTAACTTCTTGGCACTCGGGAAGGTTCTGAAGTTCGAAATTGGTCCTCCAGACACAATTTCCTCTTGAAACTTTGGGTTCAATGACCACTTACCCAACCCATCCAGGCTCTGCGTTGAAACCTTGGGTCAGAACTTGAGTTTTGCCCATTTAGACAACAACTCCTTCTGAAACTCTTTCTTCAACTTCCACTAACATGGCCCATCCAGGATTAGTGTTGTAACCATGCTCTGATACCATATTGTAACATCCCCAATTCTCTAGAGACCAGGTAATGCTACCATGTAGAATTTACAGCTTATATAATATACATGCATAATAATGATTTAAAACACTTAACATAGATTTACTGCCATCATATAGACTGTAAATAAAATTAACAACAATTCATACATGCATCAGATTACATGAAAACATACAAGCATCACAAAACATGCATAAAATACATAATTAAGCACAACAATGATACTTATCTTTTATTTGGAGTAAATCCACCAACTGCATGCAGATCTTCCACAAACCTCCTAGCCTTAGACCGCACTGCTCATCACTCTCAGCAGTAGGTCACCCCCGAGCTGAGACTAAACTCCACCAGACAAGGGAATTCTAGGCTTGGAAAGGAAAACAAGGAAGTTTCACAAAGCAATAGGAATGATCTTTTATCCCAGGAGCCACTTATGTCCACAACTCACAGACCCTCATTCCCCACATGCTTGCTCCACCCGAGGAGAGTACACCTTCACTACTACAAGTCCATCGGCCAATACACCTCCCTTACCTTGGGCTTCAACAACAGGCTAGACCAAAAGTCTCAGAGTACTATAGCTCTTACATGACTCTCTTCCAGGAGAACTCACTTCCCAACAAACTCTCTCTCTTGGGAGAGTTGCTCATAGGCTTGACAACCTGATTCTTCAATTCAGCTCCTAAGCAATACTGCAACAACATTCGGCTAGCATACATGTGACAACAGTAACAAGAAACAATTATGGACACTGAAAATGGAAACAACCTAATACTAAGACACAACACAACTCAGGTGAACACGAGGCAACAACCCCAAACGGTTAAGGCACGAACTCGAATTTGTCGTGTGGATAAACTTGGGTTCATAGGACACATAGGTTGACCTTTCCCTCCACAACTGGTTTCCCAGATGTGCGAGGTTATGCAGAGGGAAGACGCAAAGGTCTCGGGTTCAGATGGAGGATGGAAGAATGGTAGACGAACTTAGGTGAAGGATGGTAGAATGACTCACGAGATGCCAACACGATTTGACTCACAGGTTACTAGTTCCAGAAATTCGTGATGGATGCTCCTAGTTCACGGTTAGACAGTGGATTGAGAATGGAAAGCGAACCTCCTTCCCGTGAGCAGTTTTATCAACTCTGCATAGGTAACTAGAGGTCGACATCCAAGGCCAACAGTTCATATGCCCCAGATCCCCGCGATCTCAGGCGGAGGATGAAAAAATGACCAGCCCCCCCCCCCNCCATTTAGCCTACGTCCCCTTTCCAGGAACTTAGGATAACAAAATATATCATGTCCACCTTAGCCTTCATGAATTAATATTAAAATATTATTCCTCTAGAGGTAAGTCCCCTATCTTAGCCCCTAGGACCAAATAATTAGCCCCCTCCCTTGCCCAACCTTGTGGAAGCTTAGTCCCCCATCACTCTTTCTTCATGGTTGGTCTACACACAACGATGTTTTTATATTAACAAAGTGCATAATTACATGTAAAAAACAAGCTCTTGGCCTTTAACACCTAGGCTCTCCGGCCTACTTGCACATAAGCTTACCAACTTACAATTGCTCAGCTCACCAGCCTACAAAACATGTTTACAATACATATATATAACTGGGGCTTATCCTTGGGGTATTACAAGACCCGAGGTTTGACAGAATAAAATTATGAGTTTATCGATTTCCAACCACTCTTGAAAATTTTCCTTCGTCATAATTAGAACATCATCCATGAAAAATAAATGAAGAATGTTAATCATTCTGGAAACTTTAATACCAGAAATCTTGCCTTCTTCTTTGCTCTTTTTTAATAAAAGACTAAGTCCTTCCGTAACTAGGATGAATAATAATGGAGATAGTGGACAACCCTGACGCAAACCTCGGCCACTCTGAAAGAAATCTGTGGTTTCTCCATTAACTAAAACTACATATGTAGGAGATATAACACAACTTAAAATCCACTTTGTCAATCAGATACCAAATCCCACTTGAATTAATATCATCTTGAGAAGATCCCAGTCTATGCAATCATAATTTTGCGAAGATCCAACTTGAGTAACAAAGACTTTGTTTTCTTTTTTGTTATACTATGAAGGCACTCGTGAGTTGTACCAATAGAGTCCTGAATCCACCTTCCTTTTAAAAAGCCTAAGTGTTCTTTTGAGAGTGAGTTGGACAAAATGGGCTTGATCTGATTGGCGATGATTTTAGATATCAATTTGTAGCAGAGACTACATAAAGAGATCGACCTAAAGTCCCCGAAATTTGATGGCTTATTTTCCTTTGGAATTAGGGCGAGGAAAGTGGAGTTTAAGCTTCTTGTTATAAAACCACCCAGCCTAGACTCCTCTATCATCTGAACGAGGTCTTCGCCAACCAAGTCAAAAAAATATGCGAAAAATTCCATCGTCCAGCCATCGGGGCCTGGACTTTTGTCTTTTTTGAAAAGAGCTAATATTGCTTTGATTTCTTCTAAGTTGACTAGATCATAAAGGGAACTTGCCTCATCATCATTTACCATCCTGGAGAAAAACTAGTAACTTGCACCTATTCAGTAGTGTTAGGAGAAGAACATGCTTTGAAGAAAATTTTGAAATAGTGAACTGCCTCTTCCTTGATTGCCGTATGCCCTGTATGACTTTGACCAGTATCATCAACTATCTCCCAAATATGGTTTTGAATGCGTTTGTGGTTGTTGGGTATATGTTATATTCTTTGCATGTGTGTGTGTGGGCGCGTCAGATTCGACAACTGCGTCTGACGATCCCTCTAGTTGTGGTGTTTGTGTTGTGTGCGCCGGGCGCTTCCTAGGGGGGTCCCAGGGGGGCTAGGTATGCCCCCCCTGGTTACACGCAGCGTTCGGGGCAATGCCCCAAAAATATTTTTTGGGCGGTTTTTGCTATTTTTAGCAGTTTTCTAAATTAATCCCGGATTAAGGGATTAGGGTTTTGGTATCTACAGAATACCTAAAAATATTGTATACATTGTATGGTGAATGGTGAAATTCGATATAATGAAAATAAGAAAGGTTTTCCCCGGTTGAGGGTTTCTGGTATAAATCTCTGTGTACTATGTGTATGAGCCATTGAATAATTTCTATTTTGCTTAAGAATATATATTTATTGCTTTACTTCATAGGTTTAAAACTTACAGTGGTTAGCAAAGTGGTGAAATTTTTTTTGTGTTTTGGTCACCACTTTTAACCTAGATCGCTCTACTACGTTGATGCCACAATTCTTCATTAGCTTGAAGTAGATTATTCCCCTGATCTAAGGAACCGAGAAGAAGTTCCATATCAATATGAGAGTGATCATCCACAAAACTCAGAAAGGTATCTCTTATCTTTGTTTCTAAAAACTCCATACATTGAAGTATGATCCTCTGTTTATGCTTCACCCACAATTTAGTCTGTATTTTCAATTCTTTTAACTTCCAAACAAGTCTGTGTTGGCTGCCAGTCTTTGTAGTAAATTTAGGGTCCTTCCAAACCCGATGAACAAGAGATTTGTAATCCTCGTCTATCAACCAGAGGGTATTAATTTTAAATGGGCATGCTTTATACTTCGGGGTTATTTCCAACTGTGCAATAACTGGGGCATGATCATAAATAAAGGGATACTCCACCCATGATTGATAGAGGCCACTCGAGGATAATAAACCTTCTGAAATAAAACATTTGGCTAGTCTCTTGGCAATAGCATGTATTCCGAGACGGTCATTGTGCCAAGTAGGTACCAACTTGTCTGGTCGTAAATCCACTAAATTTTCACGACTGAAACAAAACTTTTAAAAAACCGGCCAAAGAGCTAGGAGAGTTAGTTCCTCCCCAAACCTCATCTGACGAAAGGGTAATATTTAGATCACTTGCAAGTATCAAAATATCGTAAGAAAGTAGACCACTAGCAACCACTAGATCCCAAAAGGAGCGCCTATCCGAACACGAGCCATAAACGTTAAGCAAAGAGAGTTGCTTCTGACTAGCGATGAATTTTCCTATCAACAAAATACCACCACAAGTAATATGTGGTATCAAATCATAAAAATTAGGGTCCCAAGTGACTAATAAACCACCATAAGTACCAAGATAATTTACAGCATAGGAAACCCAAGAAGGACGGAAAGTATTCATAAAATCCCTAGATTTTTGTTCATGACCTAAAGTCTCCTGTAAAAAAATAATCTCTGGACATACTCGATCCAAAAGACGACGAAAATAGGCATCTTTAAGGGTGCCCCCGACCCCTTTGATATTCAAAGAGAGTAGGATCATTAGTTTTCCCTTGCTAGGGCCTTCATTGCTCTAAGTGCCCCACAATCAGTGGCAAAAGGATCAGTATAACAAGTTTGATTGGTCACACCTTCCAATTTTTTCCGAGAGCTGCGAGTCTTAATGGGAAAATGTTCAATGCCCAAACCTTGAGACCAAGCAAATTCCTTCCATGTCCCTTCCACATGAGTACCAAAAGTATTGGCCTCCCCACCTCTCGTGGGATCCTCATAAACAAAGTTACCCAAATAGACTGGAAAAGGAACAGTGGAATTGTTATCACAAATGAAAGGTAGTAGTGAATCTAGTACAATAGAAAGAGAGGAATCATTTTCCTCAGATTCCCTACAACTAGGGACCACAACAGTCTCAACCAACTGGGGTAAAGGAAAGGAGGAGGAGATTAAATCCTGACTTTGATCAATACAATTTGGAGATGAACTTTGTTGAGAAGACAAAACAAGGAGAGGGGTAGTATGCTAGTCAATCTTGAAAGAAACTATTTTCGTAGTCCTTGTCTGTATCGTAACACTTGGCTCTCGACAAACAAACTCAGTATCCCCTGGAACTGAAAAAGACCTATCAACCTCAATAGGTGAAGGTTCTCTGGAAGTAGATCGTTTAAGCCATCCCGAGTTATCCAAAGCATCATGCTCCCATAAATTTAAATAATCGTAAAGGGTAGGATAGAGTGATTTAAGCTTACCTTTGAGTGTATCCAATGGCTCAAAGTGACTATCCATCTCGGGCGTATAATGTAGATCGTCAGACCCAAAAATTTCCACAATAGGAGAGTTGTCTGAGATATTCCAGACATTTTGAAATCTATCTGCATCCTCTTCATCCACAAAGCCTTTACAGTCCCGACGAAAGTGTCTCGTACAACAACAAAGATAGAGATGTTTCTTAAAATTGTATTTATAGTTAAAGACATAAATGTTTCTTAAAATTATAGTTTGTTAACTTTTTATTTTAACATTAATATTACTTATGGAAAAAAAATCTCCTTAAATCAAAATATCATGTTTTAAGTTAGTGAAACAAACAATTTTCATTTTAATTATTTTTCTTACAAAATTTATAAATATAAAATTAACTTATCATTAAATATATTTTTCAACATCAATGTATGTTTGAAATCTTTATTTATATTTTTTATTTTCTTCATCAATTCTTTTTATCCATTTAAATTTTATATATTTTTCAAAATGATTNTAGCCTTCATGAATTAATATTAAAATATTATTCCTCTAGAGGTAAGTCCCCTATCTTAGCCCCTAGGACCAAATAATTAGCCCCCTCCCTTGCCCAACCTTGTGGAATCTTAGTCCCGCATCACTCTTTCTTCGTGGTTGGTCTACACGCAACGATGTTTTTATATTAACAAAGTGCATAATTACATGTACAAAACAGGCTCCTGGCCTTTAACACCTAGGCTCTCCGGCCTACTTGCACATAAGCTTACCAACTTACAATTGCTCAGCTCACCAGCCTACAAAACATGTTTACAATACATAGATATAACTGGGGCTTATCCTTGGGGTATTACAAGACCCAAGGTTTGACCGAATAAAATTATGAGTTTATTGATTTCCAACCACTCTTGAAAATTTTCCTTCGTCATAATTATAACATCATCCATGAAAAATAAATGAAGAATGTTAATCATTCTGGAAACTTTAATACCAGAAATCTTGCCTTCTTCTTTGCTCTTTTTTAATAAAAGACTAAGTCCTTCCGTAACCAGGATGAATAATAATGGAGATAGTGGACAACCCTGACGCAAACCTCGACCACTTTGAAAGAAATCTGTTCTTTCTCCATTAACTAAAACTACATATGTAGGAGATATAACACAACTTAAAATCCACTTTGTCAATCAGATACCAAATCCCACTTGAATTAATATCATCTTGAGAAGATCCCAGTCTATGCAATCATAAGTTTGCGAAGATCCAACTTGAGTAACAAAGACTTTGTTTTCTTTTTTGTTATACTATGAAGGCACTCGTGAGCTGTACCAATAGCGTCCTGAACCCACCTTCCTTTCAAAAAGCCTAACTTTTCTTCTGAGAGTGAGCGAGAAAAAATGGGCTTGATCCGATTGGCGATGATTTTAGACATCAATTTGTAGCAGAGACTACATAAAGAGATCGACCTAAAGTCCCCAAAATTTGATGGCTTATTTTCCTTTGGAATTAGGGCGAGGAAAGTGGAGTTTAAGCTTCTTGTTATAAAACCACCCAGCCTAGACTCCTCTATCATCCGAACGAGGTCTTCGCCAACCAAGTCAAAAAAATATGTGAAAAATTCCATCGTCCAGCCATCGGGGCCTGGACTTTTGTCTTTTTTGAAAAGAGCTAATACTGCTTTGATTTCTTCTAAGTTGACTAGATCATAAAGGGAACTTGCCTCATCATCATTTACCATCCTGGAGAAAAACTAGTAACTTGCACCTATTCAGTAGTGTTAGGAGAAGAACATGCTTTGAAGAAATTTTTGAAATAGTGAACTGCCTCTTCCTTGATTGCCGTATGCCCTGTATGACTTTGACTAGTATCATCAACTATCTCCCAAATATGGTTTTGAATGCGTCTGTGGTTGTTGGGTATATGTTATATTCTTTGCATGTGTGTGTGTGGGCGCATCAGATTCGACAACTGTGTCTGACAATCCCTCTAGTTGTGGTGTTTGTTTCGTGTGTGCCGGGTGCTTCCTAGGGGGGTCCCAGGGGGGCTAGGTATGCCCCCCTCGAGTTACGCTCAGCTTTCGGGGCAATGCCCCGAAAATATTTTTTGAGCGGTTTTTGCTATTTTAGCAGTTTTCTAAATTAATCCCGGATTAAGGGATTAGGGTTTTGGTATCTACAGAATACCTAAAAACATTGTATATATTGTATGGTGAATGGTGAAATTCGATATAATGAAAATAAGAAAGGTTTTCCCCGATTGAGGGTTTCCGGTATAAATCTCTGTGTACTATGTGTATGAGCCATTGAATAATTTCTATTTTGCTTAAGAATCTATATTTATTGCTTTACTTCATAGGTTTAAAACTTATAGTGGTTAGAAAAGTGGTGAATTTTTTTTTGTGTTTTGGTCACCACTTTTAACCCAGATCGCTCTACTACGTTGATGCCACAATTCTTCATTAGCTTGAAGTAGATTATTCCCCTGCTCTAAGGAACCGAGAAAAAGTTCCATATCAGTATGAGAGTGATCATCTACAAAACTCAGAAAGGTATCTCTTATCTTTGTTTCTAAAAACTCCATACATTGAAGTATGATCCCGTCTTTATGCTTCACCCACAATTTAGTCTGTATTTTCAATTCTTTTAACTTCCAAACAAGTCTGTGTTGGATGCCAGTCTCTGTAGTAAATTTAGGGTCCTTCCAAACCCGATGAACAAGAGATTTGTAATCCTTGTCTATCAACCAGAGGGGATTAATTTTAAATGGACATGCTTTATACTTCGGGGTTATTTCCAACTGTGCAATAACTGGGGCATGATCATAAATAAAGGGATACTCCACCCATGATCGATAGAGGCCACTCGAGGATAATAAACCTTCTGAAATAAAACATTTGTCCAGTCTCTTGGCAATATCATGTATTCCGAGACGGTCGTTGTGCCAAGTAGGTACCAACTTGTCTGGTCGTAAATCCACTAAATTTTCATGACTGAAACAAAACTTTTAAAAAACCGGCCAAAGAGCTGGGAGAGTTAGTTCCTCCCCAAACCTCATCTGACGAAAGGGTAATATTTAGATCACTTGCAAGTATCAAAATATCGTAAGAAAGTAGACCACTAGCAACCACTAGATCCCAAAAGGAGCGCCTGTCTGAACACGAGCCATAAACGTTAAGCAAAGAGAGTTGCTTCTGACTAGTGATGAATTTTCCTGTCAACAAAATACCACCACAAGTAAGATGTGGTATAAAATCATAAAAATTAGGGTCCCAAGTGACTAATAAACCACCATAAGTACCAAGATAATTTACAGCATAGGAAACCCAAGAAGGACGGAAAGTATTCATAAAATCCCTAGCTTTTTGTTCATGAACTAAAGTCTCCTGTAAAAAAATAATCTCCGGACATACTCGATCCAAAAGACGACGAAAATAGACATGTTTAAGGGTGCCCCTGACCCCTTTGATATTCAAAGAGAGTAGGATCATTAGTTTTCCCTTGCTAGGGCCTTCATTGCTCTAAGTGCCACACAATTAGTGGCAAAAGGATCAGTATCACAGGTTTGATTGGTCACACCTTCCAATTTTTTCCGAGAGCTACAAGTCTTAATGGGAGAATGTTCAATGCTCAAACCTCGAGACCAAGCAGATTCCTTCCATGTCCCTTCCACATGAGTACCAAAAGTATTGGCCTCCCCCCCTCCCATGGGATCCTCATAAACAAAGTTACCCAAATAGACTGGAAAAGGAACAATTGACTTGTTATCACAAATGAAAGGTAGTAGTGAATCTAGTACAACAAAAAGAGAGGAATCATTTTCCTCAGATTCCCTACAACTAGGGACCACAACAGTCTCAACCGATTGGGGTAAAGGCGAGGAGGAGGATATTAAATCCTGAATTTGATCAATACAATTTGGAGATGAACTTTGTTGAGAAGACAAAACAGGGAGAGGGGTAGTATGCTAGTCAATATTGAAAGGAACTATTTTCGCAGTCCTTGTCTGTATCGTAACACTTGGCTCTCGACAAATAGACTCAGTATCCCCTAGAACTAAAAAAGACCTATCAACCTCAATAGGTGAAGGTTCTCTGGAAGTAGATCGTTTAAGCCAGCCCGAGTTATCCAAAGCATCACGCTCCCATAAATTTAAAGAATCGTAAAGGGTAGGACAAAGTGATTTAAGCTTACCTTTGAGTGTATCCAATGGCTCAAAGTGACTATCCATCTCAGGCGTATAATGTAGATTGTCAGACCCAAAAATTTCCATAGTAGGAGAGTTGTCTAAGATATTCCAGACATTTTGAAATCTGTCCACATCCTCTTCAGCCACAAAGCCTTTACAGTCCCGACAAAAGTGTCCCGTACAACGACAAAGATAGAGATGTTTCTTAAAATTGTATTTATAGTTAAAGACATAAATGTTTCTTAAAATTATAGTTTGTTAACTTTTTATTTTAACATTAATATTACTTATGGAAAAAAAATCTCCTTAAATCAAAATATCATGTTTTAAGTTAGTGAAACAAACAATTTTCATTTTAATTATTTTTCTTACAAAATTTATAAATATAAAATTAACTTATCATTAAATATATTTTTCAACATCAATGTATGTTTGAAATCTTTATTTATATTTTTTATTTTCTTCATCAATTCTTTTTATCCATTTAAATTTTATATATTTTTCAAAATGATT
>SNQJ01S0139999.1:9880-22354 GCA_010110895.2 Picea sitchensis | reverse complement strand
CGAATTAGTTTTATTTGGAACAAACAAGAAAGGTTCCTGGAAACCCAAAATTTAGTATACAATAAGGGCATTGTCGAATCAATTTTCTTTGGAATTTATCAAAAATTAATAATGTCTGTTACATGTTTCTGGAAATTTAAATGTGTTTGTCATATAGACTGGGATTGGGGCTCCCACAGACCATAAAAATAATTAAGTACACGAATTATGAACGTTGAAATAAGTGCACGATGGTAGAGAGGAAGACCCGAAAAGACAAAATTGGAAATTAAGAGTGTTTGGTTACAGTTTTCTATTGAAAGAGGGCATAAGTGGATTGATAAAGAAGAGAAGATGACAACATAGACTTAAACTGGATTGATAAACAAAACAAGATGGCAGTATAAACTTACTATGAAGCCGATGCGTTTTTGTTGCTATCGTCGATGGGCATTGTAGTCTTGTTGACAAGCTATTGCCCTTCCTGGATGAGGCCATCCATTCTCTCTTGGAACCATTCTTCGATGTAGCTTTTCATGGGGGTTGTGTTGGTTTCATCCTGGATTTCTATGTAGAGTCTAAAGGTCATTTTCTAATTTCCTTAGATCCATTGAAATACTATGTAGAGTCTGTTCAATTTCTTCATTGTGTGAGGCATAGTCCAGTACTCAACGCTCGTGCTCATCTAGATGATGTTCAAGTATGCTGTAAAACTTTTCGAAAGACAACCCCTTTAAAATATCAACTTGTTCCTTGAAGGCTTCTTTGGTGACTGGCAAGGATTTGAGAATTAAGTTAGGATCTTGAACCTCGTTGGTAGTTCCAGCTAAGTCTAGCTGGAGAAGGCTTGTGAATAAATCTTCCTTTTCTGATATGACTTGTTTACATGACTTGACAATGAGCTGCAGGTTGTCAAATTTATTTTTCCAGCATGATTTTACTTTTTTGGTGCGCTTTGGCGAGGGGAGTTTCTCCTGTCTTCTTTTCAGTTTCGATGTGTTGTCAACATATTTGGAAAAAGGGGCTAGTACTTGATCACAGAAAAGCTGTTCATTTTTTAAATTTGTCTCCAATTGTTCCAGCAAATCATTAGCCTTCTTTTTGAACGAAACTGGATTTTGCGATGTTTCCCAGGCTTCAGTAACTACCTGCATTCTTTTATTGATGTTATTATCTATAAGGGCTCTAGAGCATGCAAGGAAGGTAGAGGATACTTTCATCTTCGTTGCAGTGGTAGCAGCCACGATTTTTGCCAAAGGATTGGCAAATTCTGGAGTTGCAAGGAAAGCCTGCTCAAATTCGTTGAGGTGCTGTTTCATATTGGCATTTTCTGTCTCAATTCGTCCAATGGAATCACGAAGAATGTCACCGGTTCCCTGGTGAAATTTGCAGATTTGTGACGGCGACATTTCACTAAAGTTAATCTCTGTGCGAGATTTTCCTTTCCTGTTTGTTACATCTCTCTTTTCAATGACCAGAATTTTAGATTGGCTGTCAAAAATAGCACTCTGGATTACAAAGGATTCATCTATGTCAAAAAAGTCGGTGTCCGATATTTCCACCGCGGACGAGCCAATTTTCTGCATGTGCTCGGCTTCAATTTCAAGTTGCAGTTTTCCACTTTCAATTTGGGGTTCCTCCGCCTGCCTTGCATTGTTTTTTCTCTTCTTCGTCAGTGGAATTTTGTGAGAACTATCAATATTTATGCGAGGAGGGTTCTTATCTCCTCCTCCGTTCGAAGATTTCTGGGTTTCTTTCTTACTTGGGTGGACCGTCGAAGTGATGCTCCGTGATGTTGTGCTCTTGGGAGTGTTGGCGGGGGACTGGGTAATATTATCACTAGATACTTTTCCATGTTGTTTGTACAATTCAGTGACACTTTGCAATATCTCTGCGTCCCAATCGGTAGAAGCAGGATTGTTGTCGACACTGTTCCTATCTTGGGTCAGGTGTGTATGGATAAAAGAGGTGTTAAAGCCAACACCCAGTAAATGTTCTTGAAAAATTCCATCAGGGTCGAACCCTTTTAGCCTTTCAACGTACGTTAGGTTCAATTTTTTGAAATGGTCGACAAACTCGTCAATCTTGTTGATGTTTCTGCACACGAAGTCTTCGACTTTCCAGGGCAGAGGAATGAACTATTTTTTTTTTCTTGTCATGGAAAAAATGCAACCAGTGGTTGTATTTCCTTGCTATTTCTGCAACAAACATCTTGTCCGTGATGTGGCATGGAAGGAAGGTAGGATTGTCCTTAGAGCCAAAGACCATGAGGAAACTGTGATTTTCGTCTTGCTCAAGTGTGGCCTTCCTGTTCGAAAACATGGTTTCTTGGCGAGACATCCGCAGAGCATCCTTGCCTAACAGTAAATCTTTGAAAAATGAGACAAAGCCATGAAAAACTTCATAAAAACAATGGGAGGCCTTGTGCCAGAATTTTACTAGGTCGAATCCACAGTTTATTTTATTGGAAAGAGAAAGTTTTGGAAACGGACAACAATACACAATTGCGAAAATCAAGTAGGATGACATATAAAATTTATTCGATTCTTTGAATCGTGACAACTAGGAGCAGAGCTCAATCGAAATTAGCTTCCCCCAATCGAAAATGTATTGTTCCTTCACTGTGAAATACAAAATATAAATAATTATATGGGAAATTCTTGTTGTGGATGCCTGTCTCGTTATTCATGTAACTAACCAAGCAATTTCTCGGAATGGATTTCTAAAGGAACTTACTTGCAACCTTGTGATATCTTAAGGAACTGTTGTCGGTTCTTCTAGGAATTCCTCTAAGATGTCCAACCCATTATGATGTTTTTCTAGAAACTATTTGCAGTCTTGTCCTCTGAACGTCAATGTTGGGTTCGACAATTTTAACATCTCGTGGAAGAGTCGAGGCGACAAAGAAACAAGAGAATGGTCGCGCAGTGGAATAATTATTTGACCCGGAATATATTTTTCGGTGCACTAAGAGACCACCTCTTAGTACTGTTAGATACCTCATAGGGATTAGCATCCATAAACAATGGCAATCTCCACCCCGCCAGTCCTGCACTCTGTGTGTCAATTTCTATATCGTGGAACTAGGAGCGCTGTTTGGAGGACACAGAACAATAGAAGTGAAATGTTGAGTTAGCTATTCTAAAGGTGCGCTTGTCAATTTGTATATCGTGGAACTCAGGGTGCTATTTGTAGGGCACAAAACAATGGATGCCCAATTTTGAGCTGGCCCACCCAGCCGAGAACCCATGATCCAAAATGTCGCTAGGTATGGAATGTGGAATTTGTACATGTTCTATATAATATCATGTCCATATTTTATAGTCCCATAATACACATGAAGAAAATAAGGGAAAAAGGATGGAGAAGTTCGCAGTGGAATTCTAGATAATACACAGGAAGAAGAGAAGGGAAAAAGAATCAAGTATCTCAAAGAAGAACATCTAGTGTTTTCTTATTAATGCAAATGCTTGTGAATCCCTGCTGATTTCTCACCAGTTAATGCATAAAGTGCAGATCACAGAAGTATCTTTCATACCGCTGTGTCCACTTGCCACTAGTAAGAGCATTGTTGATGTATATCAGGAAGGACGCGAAGTTGCTTGGGATGGAAAGTAGCAACATATACTTTGAACAAACTTAATGTATACAAGGAACCCACGGTGGAATTGTAGATCACAGATGTTTTAAGTGCAAGATGTATATAGTGAAAAGATAAACAACTCGTTTCACAAGCACCATCCCCGCAGCGACGGGCATAAAATTGGCTAAGTATGAAAAGGAACAGTGGTCGGTCGGATCGTCGTGCGAGGATATAGATGGAGATGTTAAGGCATGAATTGCAGATCACAGAAGTATCTTTCATACCACTGTGTCCACTTGTCACTGGTAAGACCATTGTTGATGTATGTCAGGAAGGACGCGAAGTTGCTAGGGATGCAAATCAACAACATATACTTTGAATGAAGTTAATGTATACAAGGAACCCGTGGTAGAATTGTAGATCACAGATGTTTTCGGTGCAAGATGTATATAGTGGAACAATAAGAAGCTGGGCTCGCAAGCGCCGACCCCGCAGCGGCGGGCATAAAATTGGTTAAGTATGGAATGGAACAGTGGTCGGTCAGATCCGTCTTGCGAGGATATAGATGGAGATGAAGACATGTTAGCCCGCTGTACATAGAAATACGACTAAGTATAAAATCAGAAAGCCATAATGGACGGGAAAAGAAAAATGGGAAAAGAGATAAGTATCTGAGAGTCGGGAAAACCTTTTTTTTCCGTTTATTAATGGCAATGTTTTCGAACCTCTTCTGGCGTCTCACTAGTAAAAGAATTAAGTGCACATCACTGAAGTTATTTTCCTGCAACATGTATATGACGAAACATGGGACATAGGTGCTGGATACCGCGAACTCGGGGCTTGGTGTCCAAATAACTAGCTAAGTATTGGCCAAGACAAAGTTTTGATAGCTATTTCAATAGTATTCATACTAATATCTATCAATGAAGAAAGTTTTCATATTTATCTGAATAGTATTCATACTAATATATATTAATGGATTGTTTCTATTTCAAATGCAAATGATCTCCCAATTTGCAAGATTCTCTTCAGCTCGCAAATTTCGTTGAAACCAGAAAAATTTTGACTGCAAGATGTACATAGCACAACAAGAAGCATGGATTTACATAGTGGTCTCAACGAGATAAATTCCTTATCATCTATTCATATTGTATTCGTTGCAATGACATCAACAAACATCGACTCTCCATAAACATCAATATCTAAATTAAATTAAAGGCAATCAAAATTTGCTGTGACTTTAAGTAATTAAAGCATAAATTGCAAACTACGAAAGTTCCTAGGCTGCAAGATGTATATGAAAAAACAATGGACATATTTGTTTAATACCGCAAACCCAAACATAACTGCCTAAGATTTTTCGAAGAGGAAGTTTTCTGTATTTTTTCCAACAGTACTGATATTAGTATATATGCACGGATATTATCAAATAGAACAAGCTGCAATATATCCAACATACTTCATAGGAACATTGCGTCAACAGTTCAACTACCTTGTTGTAACTCATGAATTCATTCTATTTATGGAACCCGAAGAATGGGAGCAGAACGGGTCCTCCAATTTCTTTCTTTAAATACAAAGCCGACGCTACATAAGTATGGCCTATGAAAAAGTATTTTTAAATGTAAAATGTAAAGAAAGAACAGACCAGGTTTTATTTAGATTGAAGTAGTGAGCAGCAGAAACAAAAGCTTGTCCTTCATGTTTAACGACACAGGGGAAGAAGGTACAAAATACAATTTAAACAAATACCAGAAACTGGAAAATACTGTTAAGAAATAAACCGAAATTATTCTATATTCAAATAAGAGGTGTTACAAAATACAATTGAGGCTATTTGCGACAACGATTGCGATTTCTCCTGCCGTTGACCAATTAAAAATATGTACATTGATGAAGCTTCTTCACACTTTTCTTGACGTTCAAACTCTTTATTCGTAAAAAACGAGTTGAATATCAATTTTAGGTTTTGTACTTAATCGGTGCTACGAAGTACATCTATCCTAGTTTTTTGAATACCTTGTTTCTTCCAGATATGGCCTGCTTGCAATGGCTTATTATTCAACATTCCATTCTTTTTCAAGTATTAATTTCCTTTTTCCGTTGAAAAATTGGGGTTTAAGGTGTTTTCTTTGCAATGTTCTTGACAATTCACATCCGAGACAACTTAGAAATGCGATTCAGGCCGATTTCAAAGTGAACGGAGTCATTTTATGTCACAACAGTTAAGGCAGGGGAAAAAAATTCAAGTATATAGTGACTGGTATTCTCCTTGTATTTGATCATTTGTTTGGTTGAGAAGCTTTCCTGAGGATTTGTATGTGGAACTTCTTTTCTTTATTACAATAAATTGGAAGAAATGTCCAACCTAGATGCATAATGCAAATCTGTTGAGGTACATAACTTCTTCGGGTAGCTGAGGTGTGGCAAGTGCAACAAATGCTGCAGAATGCACCAACATAGGTCTGGAAAGTGTATCAAATGTTGCAGATGGCATCAAAATATATCTTTCCTCATAGCGGGGGAAGGTATGGCGGCCCACAGAAAGGTCTGGAATGTTCGGAGGTGATGCCAAATATGTGGACTCTGCAACTACATCTAGAGGAAACTGAACAAACTTTGACAAAGAATATGGCTTTCTATCAAGTCGGTTGCCAGAGCCACATGCAGGTCATCAAACTATGAAATAGAAACTCTTGTAGTGATAATATGTCGTTTTATCCACCCATACAGATTCTGTTACCAGCCTCTGAGGAAGACAAATACTTGTGCGATCTCTACAATTCGATACAATGGCCAAATCTGTGTTGTTGGAAGAAGCTATATACTTAAACGAAGAACTATCTTACAGGTGACCTAAAAATCCATTACAATTCCCAGCAAGAAAACAAAGAAGTTCAACAAACAAATCTCCATGCAACCTTTTCAACCAACCAAAGCATCGAACATAGGGAGAACACCAACCAAAACATACTTGTTCTTTTTTTTTCGTCCTCTCTGATTTTCTCTTGTATAACATAGTTTTTTTTTAACTCAAAGCTCACGTCACATAAAACCAGTCTCTCTTCTTTCATCTTCCCCTCAATTGCATCTCTAAGTTGTCTTACATATCCATGACCAGGAACATTAGAACAAAGGCACCCTAAAGCGCAACTCTTTGATGATAGAGAGAAATGACAATAAGTGTTTAAAAGCAAGGCTGGATGTTCTTCCGTACATTTTGTGTTGATTCATTTTAATGAAATACATTCTCGATATTTTCAGTTATTAATGCCAATATTTTTGAATATGTACGCTGAATAGTGACTAGCAACATGTATTAAAATTCCCGTATCCGAGCAGATTCTAAAATTTGACATCTAAGATATGCACAATATTAAAGAGGGACATGATGTCAAGGCCTTTGTGGGTCACACGTTCGTGAACTATGCTGAATCTTTTAAGAAAACTAAAATTGCACAAGCAAAAAAAATAAAATAAAAAGTATTTTCGCAAATTCAAAATGCAGGCAAAAAGAAAGTACCAGATCCCATAATATTTGACTGTCTATTCATTTTAATGACAGATGTACTCGAGCTTTCTAGTTATTAAAGCTGATCATTTCAAAATGCACAATATTTTAGAGGGACATGACATGAAGGCCTCTCTGGGCGACACGTTCGTGAACTATGATGAAGCTTTTAAGAAAACTAAAACTGCTAAAAAAAAAAAAAAAAAAAANCACTATTTTCACAAATTCAAAATGCAGGCAAAAAGAAATTACCAGATTCCATAATATTCGCCTATCTATTCATTTTAATGGGAAATGTCCTTGATATTTTCAGTTATTAAAGCCCATCATTTCGAAATGCACAATATTAAAGAGGGACATGACGTCAAGCCCTCTGTGGGTGACATGTTCGTGAACTATGCTAAAGCTTTTAAGAAAACTAAAACCACAGAAAAAAAATAAAAATTCGCAAATTCAAAATGCAGGCAAAAAGACACTTTCATAGGTAAGGCACTTTAGTACTCAATGTTATTCAAATTCAATGACATTTTTATTATTTGAGTAAAGGGGAAAAAACATCTGACAACCTAGAAGGAAGGTCATATATGATGGACAACTCATTGGCAGAAGCCATAGCGAGAATGCGAATTGAGTATCTAATAACCGTGGAACTACGTTACATTTGAGTCTTTAGCTTTCCCTGCCTATTCAAAATCAAAAACAAGGAAGGGTTGAATATTATCCTGTCTATTTATTTTAATGGGAAATGTCCTCGAGCTTTCCAGTTATTAAAGCCCATCTTTTTGAACCTGTCTGGTCGGTTCTGACTTTTGAAAGCATATTTAATGTGTATTGGGAAGCGTTGAATGTAGCGGGGATGGAGCCCTATGTAACAGACGTTACTATTATTTTTCTGTTTTTGTCGACGAGCGTATGTAGAACGTACGTAAAGAAAAGTAATTCGAGAATGCTATTTTTTTTGCACATGAGCCCTTGAAATTCAAATAATCCCCAAGTCCGATTGTTTGTTTGTATATCGCGAAACTATCTGTGTTATTTGTAGGACACGGAACAACAGTGGCCGAAGTTAGAGCCTGCCACCCCGAGAACCCGCGATCCAAAAAATGCTTACTATTTTTTTTTGTGTTTTTTTGTCTACCAGGGTATGTAAAACAACGTACATAAAGTAAACTATTTTGACAATGCTAATTGTTTTGGACATGACGGACTTCAAATTCAAATAGTCCGCAAGTCCAATGGTCAATTTGTATATCGGGGAACTCTCCGATTGTCAATTTTCAGCCGCCCACCCCGAGAACCTGCGATGCAAAAATTGGCTAAGTATGGGACGAGGGCTCTTTGCATGCTTTATATATCTATTTTATAAAATTACATATTTCCTATGTTTAATTTATGTTGTCCAGGAAACCTATAATTTGATAAATTTCAATGTCTTTTGTCCAGGAGCCCTTCCTTTAAAGAAAACTAATTCGGAAATGCTAATGTATACACCATAGTTCGATACAACCTATCCTCCAAGCCACATCCATAAAACTGGCTAAGTATGCAACTGAACGATGGCCGATCGGAATGATCACAGAACTCTCCGTGCTATTTGCAGGGCACAGAACAACATAAGCCCAATTTTCAGCTCACCACCCCGAGAAACCGCGATCATTAACCTATGCTGTCCAGGAAACCTATAATTTCATAAACTGCATTCTCTTCTGTCCATGAGGCTTTTTTTTAAAGAAAACTAATTCGGGAAAGCTAATGTATACACCACACATGACCTATCATAGTATGCAACTGAACTGTAGTCGCTTGGTATGACCACAGAAGCGCGGGAAACTAGAGTTAAACACAGTTTACAACAGTAAAGTAAAAGGGAGAGAACAACTATATCTCCCACACAACAAAAGGCAATTTCATAACTATGAAACCGTAGTAACACAAAATCCATGGAAAAAACATCGGCAACTATGAAATATATTTTGAGTTTGACAAACTCTGCTTCAAAGCGTAACAGATGCAATTGAGACCGTCTGCAATTCTTTACTCTGTTATTTTATCTTAAAAAGCCCAATTTTCAGCCCGCCACCCCCAGAAGCTGCGATCATTAACCTATGCTATCCAAGAAACCTATAATTTCATAAATTGCATTCTCTTATGTCCATGAGGCCTTCTTTTAAAGAAAACTAATTCGGCAAAGCTAATGCATACGCTGAACACGACCTGTCATAGTTCGATAGAATCTATTCGCGAAGTCGCTTCCATAAAATTGACTGAGTATGCAACCGAACGACGGTCGCTCGAAATGACCACAAAAACGCGACAAACTAGAGTCAAACGCAGTTTACAACAAAAAAGTAAAAGGCAGAGAACAACTATATCTCCCATACAACAAAAGACACTCTCATAACTATGAAACCATAGTAAAACAGAATCCATGGAAAATGCATCGGCAGCTATGAAATATATTTTGAGGCCGACAAACTTTGTTTCAACACGTAACAGATGCAATTTACATCACCTACAATTCTTTAGTCTGTTATTTTATCTTAATAGTATTCTATGCAAACCGAAGTGCAAAAAAATGTAACCAGAGATCCAATCGTAGATGCAGCATCCCAACATTGCAAACCCTGGGCAAACAAGAAAAAACACCAAATAAGAACCCAACCAAGAAACACCAAAAGGCCCAAGTGCAGGCACAGGACCGGAACCCTGCAAAGTTGAATCAAGCAACAATAAACAACATACAACGAAGAAAGGAACAAGCAACAACCACCCCCCAGGAACGAGGCTCTTCCGATCACGACTGCAGAAACCTAAACGTGCAAACTGCAACAACGCGAACAGGCAAGCAAGAACAACGAGAACATGCAAATAAGAAATCAGTGCCATGAAAAAAGCAAGCATGGACCAGTGAACCAACAATGCCGCTGGAGCATATAAATTTTAAAAACAAAAGAAAATGTCTTGTAACAAGCCTGTTAAGTAACCATTCAACACTACCAAGTCTGTTAGGTAAACATTTAAGTCTTGTAGAAATGCACTGTAAACATTTAAGAAAAAAATTCAATGTGGCAGGTCTCTGACGTATCCCAAATAAATTCATATATTTTTTGTAACAATAGTTCGAACACCAGAGAATGTATTGCAAAGCCAAACTTTGGATATGCCACCATATCAAACATTGCCATAAATTTACCTAACATAAAATGCTAAACCAAACATTCGAATTAATGGTAGCATTAATCCACCTTCGACGAATGCATAACAAAATTTATGATTAAAAAAAGACCATATACTACCAAATACTTTGGAAATGCAAACATATTTTACATTGGGAATAACAAAGGCGGCAATAAGACCTCCAATCTTTTGTCCAATCAAATCTTGACAAACATGATACTTTTTATTATATAAAAATCGATGTTTTCACTTCCCTTGTTCCAACAATAGACAATAGGGAAATATTTTTAGTCAACGCACAAGCTAATGCCGGGTCAACGATTTATCGATCACTATAGTCCCTCTATGCCTATGGCAGGGACTAATAACATCTTAATAATTTANGAATTAATGGTAGCATTAATTCACCTTTGACGAGTGCATAACAAAATTTATGATTCAAAAAATACCATATACTACCAAATACTTTGGAAATGCAAACATATTTTACAATGGGAATAGCGAAGGCTAAAATAAGACCTCCAATCTTTTGTCCAATCAAATCTTGACAAACATGATACTTTTTATTATACAAAAATCGACGTTTTCACTTCCCTTGTTCCAACAATAAACAATAGGAAAATATTTCTGGTCAATGCACAAGCTAATGCCAGGTCAACAATTTATCGATCACTATAGTCCCTCTATGCCTACGACAAAGACTAATAACATCTTAATAATTTACATGTATATCATAATCTATATTATATTTAATATAACACTACTACATACAGAATGCCTAAAACATAAGATCAAGCGATGATAATAACCCCATACATATATATATGAATTGTCTTTTCTCCGACATTAAATTGTAAACTAATCTGTCCTGTATGGCATATATAACTCTGAATTATAAACTTTTTGAGTATAAAATCATGTTCGACTTCAAACAAAATTTTAAAACAACTACTCTGTCTTATATGGCTATAATATATATATATATATATATACTTTCTCTAACTCTGAATTATAAACTTGTAAACTTTTTAAGTATAAAATCATGTTCGACTTCAAACAAAATTTTAAAATGGTAAAAAAAGTAGACATAAATCTTATGTTTCACCAAAAGGTGCTTTCTAGATTCATTTTGACCACTATAATATAGATAACCGATTCTTGCATGTATTACATCTAATCTCGTCTAACATATTTCACTATCTCTCATTCAATTCCCTAGGTTTGTAGATTTTTTTTAATCATTGACAAAACAATCATTTTAGCTTAAAACAAAAGAATATTTTGGAAGGAAAGTTTAATTTTAGTTTACGTTCTCAATCATTTTAGATTAAAAGAAAAGAATATTTTGGAAGGAAAGTTTAATTTTAGTTTACGTTTGAATTGGTAAATACAAGGATGATAATCTAGAATATGTTTACAATCTCTTTGTACTTATTTATATTTTTTAATTTTTTAATTTCCAAAATTTTAAATATTGATTTTTTTTTTTTAATTATTGATATGTTACAATGTTTAACAATCTCTTTGTACTTATTTATATTTTTAATATGTAGATTTTTTAATTTCCAAAATTTTAAATATTGATTTTTTTTTTTTAATTATTGATATGTTACAATGTTTTTGTATTTATTTATATTTTTAATATATAGATTTTTTAATTTTGAAAATTTTAAAGAATAATTTTAATTTTAATTTAAATTGATTAAAAAAAATACATAAGAGTTTGTGAACATTTGATTAATTTGTATTAATATATATCTTTAATATTTAATTTTTTAAATATTTAATTTTAAATAATTTTTTATACTAAATTAGTTAAATTTTTTATTATTAAAAATTTAAATAATTAAATATTTATTTTTTAATAAAATTTTATAAAACATTTTAATAATTAATTAAAAATGTTTCCTCCTAGCATTCAGAATCCTTTGAAAAAAATTCTTAACCTTATTTCAAGTTTGATGTGTTACTACTTTAACTTGAAAGTAACCTAGTATAATAATTATTTCAAAATGGAAATTAATCCCATGTAATAATGATTTCAAAGTTCAAACTTCTAAAATGAGGTTTTCCTCGTTTTTTGTTTTTTCAAACCATGCTTTCCTCAACCCTTTGTTGCAAATTAGATAATGAAACTTTTTAATGTTTGTAGATTTTTAAATCTTCTCAATAACTTTTTGTTAATGAATATTTTTCAATATTTTGTGGGAATGTTTTAAGTATA
>SNQJ01S0139997.1:7259-25124 GCA_010110895.2 Picea sitchensis | reverse complement strand
AAGTCAGATATGACTTCATGGAAAAACAAGCTTATGCTTTAGTCAAAGTTCTAAAATCTTTCATGGTATATTTTCTTCACTAAAACATTATTGCTTATGTTCCTTCAAGCTTTGTTAAAGAAATTTTGATTCATCCTGATATAGATGGGAAAATAAGTAAGTGGATTTCTAATATTTTGGAGTTTGATCTTGAGGTGAAACCCACCAAGCTAGTAAAAGGTCAAGGTTTAGCCAAATTGCTAGATGAATCCAATTGTAAGGCACTAGGAGTAAATTTCATGAGTGCTAACTCTGTAAATCAACAATCTGATATTCCTAGCAACAACTTGCAAATCAACTCAAATTGGAAAAATGAAATTGGTACAAGGACCTCATCTATTTCCTGCAAAATTTGCAGCCTCCCACTGGACTTGAGAAGACCAAAGTAAGGGCTTTGAAACTTAAAGCAATCAGGTATTGTATTGTTGATTAGGTTATGTGTTGGAAATATCCGTTATGGGTTATTTTAATATGTTTAGATCCAGAAGAGGAAAAATAAACTATGAGTGAATTTCATAGGAGTTTATGCGGATGCCATCACTTCTGGAGGACTACAACATAAAATATACTTAGATTTGAGTACTTATTCCGTAGTTTATTTATTGATGTATGTGCAAAGATCAGGACTTGTGACAAATGTCATAAATTCTTAGGAAAATAGAAACTCAAATCCTTTCCTCTGAAACCCATAGTGGTATCTGGCCCTTTTCAGTAGTGGGGACTAGATTTATTGGAGAAATTCATCCATCCTCAAGTGTCCAACACCGCTGGATTCTGACTGCTACTGATTACTTCACCAAATGGATAGAATCCATTCCCACCAGGAATGAAACACACAAAGTAAATATTGGCTTCTTGGAAGATATTTTTTCAAGGTTTGGTTTCCCAAATAAAATTTTCATTGATAACGCAACATCTTTTACGGTTGAGCCCCTGGTGAAGTTCTATGAAAAAATTGGTCTTCAACTTATCCACTTCACTCCCTATTACCCTCAAGGTAATGGCTTAGTATAATCCTCCAATAAAATATTAGTGAAGTTTATCAGAAAATTGTTGGAATATAATAAGAAATCATGGGATTCAAAGTTGAAGTTTTCCCTATGGGAAGACAAATTAACCACCAAAAGGTCAATTGGCACCACACCATTTCAGCTGGTTTGTGGAACTGAAGTTGTTTTCCCTGCTCAGTTATCTTTACCTGTGGAAAATTTTCTTCAATACTAATAAGGGGAACCAGATGACATGACCAGGAGTATGCATCAACTTGTGGAAGTATAGCAAACCAGAGAGTATCTTTTTGACAAAGCACAGAATCATCACCAAAAAATCAAAGAAGTTTTTGACAAGAAGGTGAAGAAGGAATGTTTTCATTTTGGAGACCTGGTACTCAAATGGGATTCTCAAAGGCAAGATATGGGAAAACATGGTAAATTCGAATCCCTTTGGGTTGGTCCTTTTAAAATTTCTGAAGTTTTACAAAATAAAACTTTTAAGCTGCACAATTTGGAGGATGCTGAAATTCCTAGTCGCCTAGTAAATGGGCATTTTCTAAAGAAATACCTTTTCTAAAATCCATGGATAGCTTCATTCCATTGTAAATACCAATTTATTAGTTAGTTATGTTTTCTTTTAATAATGACTCCTTGCCAATTGGATAAGTCACTGGAACTGCATGTTCTTGGAGCCTCGCAAGGAGGTCTCCATCCCCTGTGGAGCCAGATGTTAGCACATAGGATGTGTAGGGGTCAAAATATTTTTAGATTTCTAGGTTTGAGTCATATGGTCTTTAATTTTTTAGGCTTTAATTTATATCTCATGTCATAACTCATGTTTGATTTTTCCATGAGCATGGTTTTGAATTTAGTCTTTGTAAGAGCCTTGGTGTCATGGTATTGTTCATCATCATGAAAGAAGTAAGGGTCAGCATGGGTGTTACGAAAATATTACCCTATGGACAGGTGAACTTTCCCTTGGATTACAGACCCCTAATACCAAGACAAAAAAACACAAGTGGACACTAACATCCCTTGGAATTTATTTTAATTAATCAGAAAGAGAGAGAGAGGGAGAAAAGGTGTGATGCACCTAGTTTCGAAGTTTGTCCTCGCTGCTTCCAATCTGAGATTGATCTCCAAAATACTTAGAAAATATTGATACCTGCAATGTAATAAGCGGAAAAGAAAAACAAACAACTCCTACTCTATAATATTAGATCAAACAAATTCATCTACAAATATTGAAGGAACGGTAGACAAGCACATGCAAGAATACACAAGATTGAAAGAAATAAGCCAAGTATATTAAAATGAGAACCCAAAAAGAATATTTACAAACATGGATGATGATGCAACACTCCTCCAATCTATCCTCGACCAGACCCTTGCATGAATGCCATGACCATAAGTCTAATATCTCCAAGCTTCATCCTTCCTCTAGAATCAAAGGTTTGATACCTCTAATTTTTTTTTCTCTTCTCCATGGAAATCCCTCATTATATAGTATTTGGAGGCTTAACCACCATGTATAATATCACTCATTAGATCCATTAAAATGGGATCTCCAAGATTTTTAGGGAGAAAATATCTCTCAAGGATTTTAGGGAGAAAAAATCTCTCAAGGATTTTAAGGAGGAAATTCCTCTCAAGATCCACAAAATTATGATTTTGGTTTGAGAAAATATATAAACCATCTGTGAGTTTCTCAAACTCTCCTTGAGATTAGGAAACTAAATGTGAGGTGGATTCTCACACTAAATTAATTTACTTTTTATGAATATTAATAACTAATTCATGTGCACATAGTATTTTGACCTTCATATAATATATTTCTCCTCCACATTGACTAGGTATTGTGACATATGTTATTCCATGGTGTCAATGTGTATGTGACACTTATCAAGGTGCGTATGACACTTGCAACACTTAGGGTGAGGCACTTAAGTGTGGCATTTTGGTGTGTAACATATTTCCCCCTAAAGTGTGAGTTCAGAAGAGAAACTGATGGCCAAAACACTTTACAATTATTCAATGCAAGGGTGTGGAGTTGGTAAACCTGGAAGAAGATGCAAACAACCATCAAAAAATATTAATATATGTTCCATTTCCAAGGCAGGCATACCTATGCTCAGAATACGAGATGACTCAAAGCACGACCGCCAACCAATACGCTATGGATCCATGAAAAATATTGACTAAGGATATGGCCACCAAAGATACAATGTGGATCCATACCTCCATGACATGAATTTATTGTAGCCACTAAAAATATACAGTGGATCTATGAGATAATAAAAAATAGCCACGAACCAATACAATATGGATCTATGTGATAGTATATATATCATCATACTCAAATGATATCCTTCACAGCCTGGAAAAAGAAGATAACAAAGTGAACGCTCAACCCAAGGTCTTCGTCCCAATCTCGATGTGGTATGAATATAGCCATGTGAATATATGATTTGATGTCGAACATGGTAGAAACCACTTGATTGCCGATCATTGAGGTAAACCATTAACAAGTGCAAGGGAAATCATCAATGATGTCAATGACTCCCAAGGTACCCTTGTACATTCCAACGAATGTGAATAAATGAGTTGAGGTCGAACATTCGTGGAATCATCCAATCAGAGGTCAATGATGTAAACCTACTTTAATAAGCGAGGAGGCCTGCAACTGAGGCATCTAGGTCCCAAGGAACTAACTGGTTTCTAAGTCTAATTCATGGATTATGTGTTTAATTTGATAGGAAAAGACTCGTTGAAGGAGGGCCTTGATGTATCCCCCATCATCGACATCAAACTAACACAGGAAAGTGATGTAAGATGGGGAATCGAATGAGTATGGGATGACACAGGAAATGGAAACTGGAAATATTGCAGATGGATTGTTTGAATTGAAACTTCCCTTGAACATGATGAGGCACGAGAACTAACTTGGAAGCATTGAATCGACGAGTACCAAGAGCACTCTTTGACTGGACGAAAAAGTATGGTGACACATGGAATTGGTATGACTCAGAGACAAGCGGATTACCCAACTGTAAGACGACACACAACCAAGTTCCATGTTCAAGGGTGACAATAGCTTCCATAAAGGATTCCCAAAAACTTGACCCACTTCCTTCAATTTTTCCCCCACTCAAATAGATGAGTACCTCTTCAGTTTAACAAATGCTCCAGCCACTTTCATGAGAATGATGGAAAATATCATATGACCTTTCACCAATACTTTTGCAGTGGTGTATCTGGATGACATCCTCATCTACAATAAGACTTGGGCGGAGCACTTTCAACATATTCAACATGTTATGCACACCCTGCGGCAACACAAGCTATATACCAACCTAGAAAAATGCCCCTTCGACATGGACAAGGACCATTACCTAGGCTAAATCATTGATCAACATGGTTTGTATTTGGATCCAGCCAAGATCCAGGTCATCCGTGACTAGCCAGCCCCAACCACGCTCACTGAGCTTTGAAGCTTCTTGGGCCTTGTCAATTTCTATCGTAGGTTCGTGTTGGGATTCTCCCATATTGCATGGGCCCTCAGCTAAATAACTAGGGGTGGCGGTAAGGCAAACTTTTTGTGGGGCATGTCCCAACAACAAGAATTCGATGATTTGAAGCAACACTTGTGCTCAACCCCAATACTTTCATTACCGGACCTACAACAACCCTTTTAGATCGAGACAAATGCTTAATACTATGCTATGGGCATCGTTTTCACTCAGCATGGCCACCCCGTGGCCTATCATAGTGAGCCACTCTCAGATGTTCTCCGTAAGTACCCTACTTATGATAAAGAAATGTACTCAATTGTAAAAACCTGCCACCAATGGAGACATTATATTCTTGGGAAGACGACAATCATCCACACTAATCATAAGCCACTGAATTTCATGCAGAAACAAGGAAAATTGCAGAATGATTGCCAACAGAAGTGGGCCACATACTTACAAAAGTTCCACCTCAACATCAAGTAAAAACAGGAAGTACCAAATGAGTCACTAATTGCCTCATCCGACCTCTAGTCGCAACACTCACCATGGTGCTAGACTCTTGTGACCATGAGACCTCCAGATGGAACCACCTCTATGAGACAGACCCTGACATCGCCACCACCTACCAAATGTTGGGCACAAATTCAATTGTCTCTAATTTCCATATTCAGGATGAGTTGTTGTACCATCTAGGCCATCTCTGTGTTCCATCAAGTGAGCGAGAAAAGATGATTTGGGAATCCCACTATAGTTGGGTGGCAGGACACTTCGATGTCAAAAAGGCAGTGTCAGTACTACAGAAAAATTTATACTGGCTTAAACTTCAACATGATGTGGTAAAGAATATCAGGTCATGTATTGTCTGCGTTATTGCCAAACCGACCACTAAGAAACATGGCTTCTACACCCCTCTGCCTACTCATGACTGTGATTTTCTGGTTGTTGATTATTTTTCCAAGATGGTGATCCTAACCGCCTATAAGAAGAGCATCACAACAGAGGCCACTTCCAAGATCTTCTTTGAACAAGTATGGGTACATTTTTTAATCCCACAAACCATTGTATCCAATCGGGATAGTCAATTCCTCGACACATTTTGGTCGAGCCTCTGGTCACTGTTGCACACCAAGCTCACACAATCCACTTCTTTCCACCCCCAAACAGATGGTCAAACTAAGGTTGTCAATCAGATGATCATTCATATCCTACACATGTACAATTCCAAGCACCCCCACACATGGGATGAGAGTCTTCCCTATGTTCAACATAGCTACAATTGAGCTCTACATAGCTCAACCGACCACATCCCCTTTCAAGTGGGTTTGGGATTCCAACCATTGGGTCCCATGGGTGTTTCACTACCCCTTGTGGCCACCTCGTCTGACTCATCCCCTGCTCCAACTGAAGCTAACAAAGACACCCAATTCATTTAGCCGATCCAACACATCCGCCAACATGTGATCTGGATTTAGGAGCAGAACGAACTGATTAACAAACTAAATAAAATAAACATAGAGATATGAAGAACAACACATATATCCAGTGAACAATGTCTTCTATTGAATAAATGAAATAGGTTGAAACTATAAAACTGCAAAACTGAAACACTTGCTCGAATGGTGGTAGCTATCTCTAAGAAGAGATGTGGTTGTTACGCACATCCGTCTAAGCAGAATGATTACAATGAGGCTCCACAGGCATTTTTGATATTACTCATGAATGCCAAAACCCTAGACATCCAAAAACCTAACCCTAGGAGGTGAAATGCCAAAGGTTGTGTGGGCCCCTATGGGTAAGTTGGTACCTCAACTTCCTGGGGTCGTAACTTTTTCATTCGACCTCTGTTTTCAACGCGTGATAGCCCATTGGAAAGGTATCTTAGAGAACTACACATTATGCCGTCAAAATTTGACTATGTTTACATTTTGACTGTGGTGATCCAAAACAACACTGTTAAGGGCCCCAAAACGACCCTTGAAGTACTACAAGATGTGCTGACATGAAAACATACAAAATAATCTAGTTGGATTAGGTGGGAGACCACCAATATCCACCTGGAAGATGTGTGGGGCTTCAAACAACCCTGAAAGTGTAGAACCCATCATTACAAAGAAGTACATAAGAACATGTTGAACTAAAACTGTCAAGAGGAGAAAATTGGAATAGGTGGGTGGCCACCAATAACCACCTAGATCAATCCTCCCCCCCTAGGAAGCAATGGTCTCTATTGTGTTGATTTCCCCCATCATGTGAGGAAACTTCTGTTGAATTTGGCCCCAGGTGAGCCACTTTCCTTGGTGTAGGAGTTTCCCTGCCTTCACAATCCGATAAAGCTAGATCCTCTTCTGGAGAGTTTCCTTGACTTGTTTGTTCATTATCTGATCAGTGGATGCTAGTTCCATGTAGTCAAGGTTGAGCTATGTCGGTGTCATATATTCTACGATCTCTGAGGTGTCCAATAATGGTGGAAAATATGGTTGAAGGAGGTCCACATTGAACACTGGGTGCAAGCCAAGGAAGGGTGGAGTGTTGAGCTCAAAAGCATTGCTACCCACAACCTTGGTGATAGTGTAAGGCCCATAACAAAGTGGGCGGATCTTCCGATGGGGCCCTGTGAGACGCCCCCTCTACAAATGTAACCAGACTTTGTCTCCAACATGAAACTGGTGCGGTACCCTATGTTGATCATGGCGCTACTTATACTTAGCATTGGATTTTTGCAAAATCTCATGGACCTCTTGGCGGATGTTTTGAATCCGCTCAATGAATTTGGTGGCTTTATCGGTCTCAAACAGAACATGGGAAGAGTTTGTCAGTGTGGTGGCAAGAGGTAGTGCAACATCAATGGGACCCAAGGGTTGGACTCCCTGCCCCACTTGAAAGGGGCTATGACCGGTGGAGCTATGGATAGCCCTGTTGTAAATGTGTTGAACATAGGGGAGACTCTCATCCCATGTACATGGATTCTTAGAGTTGTGCATGCGCAGGATGTGCACAATCATCCGATTGATGACCAATGTTTGGTCGTCTGTTTGGGGGTGGAAAGCATTGGATTTAGTGAGCTTGGTGTCCAATAGTGACCAGAGATTCGACCAAAATGTGTTGAGGAACCTGTTTTCTCAATCGTAGATGATGTTCTGTGGTATCCCAAAATAGACCCACACTCGTTCGAAGAAGAGATTGGAATTATCTGTCGTCGTGATATTCTTCTTGCAGGGTGTGAGGATGGCCATCTTCTAAAACCAATCAACGACCACAAATACACAATCATTGCCTTGCCTGGTGTATGGAAGGCCAGACATGTAATCTGTTGAGATGGATTCCCAAGGCTTCTCGGGAGTAGGAAGAGGGGTGTATAAGCCTTGCTTCTTGATGGTTGGCTTGGATATGGCATAGGCAGTGCAAGATCTTATATACTTGTTGACGTCTTGTCGAAGTTTTGGCCAATAAAAATGTTTCTGAAGAACGACCAAAGTTTTCTCCACGCCAAAATGTCTCGCCATCCGACTCTAGTGGGCTTCCCAAATCAGCTTTGCATGCTCGCTTGTAGGAACACAGAGATGACCTAGATGGCATAATAGTCCATCCTGAATGTGAAAATTGATGACAGTCGTGCATGTACCCAAGAGTTGATAGGTGGTGACGAAGTCTGGATCTTGCTGATAAAGTTGTGGCCACTCAAATGCCTCATGTCCACAAGAATGGAGCACAGTGGTGAGTGAAACCATGGGAGGTCGATCGAGGAAGTCATCGACATGATTTGAGATCCCTGTCTTATACTTGATGTTGAGATGGAACTGCTGCAGGTAGGTAGAACACTTATGATGACAGTCGTTCTACAATTCCCTTTATGTCTGTATGAACTCCAAAGGCTTGTGATCAATGTGGATTATCGTCTCCTTTCCCATAATGTAATGGTTCCCTTGATGACAAGCTTGTACAATGGAATACATTTCTTTGTCATAGGTGAGGTATTTTCTGATAGTATCTGATATTTTCTCACTATGGTATGCCACCGGATGACCGTGCTAAGTGAGAAATGCACCTACAACATAGTCATATGCATCAGTATCAATCTCAAATAGTTGTTGTTGATCAGGAAAGGAGAGAACTGGAGTTGAGAACAAGCGATGCTTCAGATCATTGAATGCTCATTTTTGTTCCTTCCCCCAAACGAACTTTTCCTTGCGACCGCTCTTGGTCACCTGGCTAAGGGCCCATGCAATATGGGAGAATCCCAACACGAACCGTCAGTAGAAGTTGGCCAGTCCCAAGAATCTCTGAAGCTCGGTTAGTGTGGTTGGGGCTAGCCAGTCATATATGACTTGGATCTTAGCTGGATCAACATGTACCCCATGCTCATCAACAATGTATCCCAAGTATTGGACCTTGTTCATGCCAAAGGAGCATTTTTCCAAGTTGGCATTTAGCTTGTGTTGCCGCAGAGTGCTCAAAACCTGTTGAATATGTCGCATGTTCTCCTCCCAAGTTTTGTTGAAGATGAGGATGTCATCCAAATATACCACCACAAAAGAGTTGGTGAAGGATCACAATACATCATCCATCAACTTCATGAAAGTGGCTGGTACATTTGTTAAGCCAAAGGGCATGACCAACCATTCGAAGAGACCTTCTTTAGTTTTGAAGGTTGTCTTCCATACATCAGTTGGTTCGATGAGAACCTAGTGGTAGCCAAACTTTAGGTCAATCTTGATGAAGAAATTTTCCCCATTGAGTTGGTCAAGAAGGTAATCAATCATGGGAATTGGGTACCAATTCCTGACTGTGATTTTGTTTAAGGCTCTGTAATCAATGCAGAGTCTCCAAGTCTCGCCCTTCTTCTGCACTAGTACAATCGGGCTTCCACAAGGGGAGGAGTTGGGTCCGATGTGTTCCTTTTGAAGAAGCTCTTGGATCTAATGCCTAATTTCGTCATTTTCCACCAGCGAGCGATGATAGACTGGTCCATTAGGAAGAGGTGCACTGGGGGTCAGATCAATTGGATGCTTGACTTGGCAGTGCTTCGGTACCCCGTGGGTGAGGAGAATATGTCTCCATACTCTTCCACAATCCCATCCACTTGCTTCTGCTACAAAGAGAGGCTCTGTGTAGAGGCCATAGATGTGGCAACAACCTTTTTCTTACTATGAGCATGGATCACAAAGAAGACAAAATTCTCGGTCTGTGAAATGACCTTATTGCATTTCTTAGCAAAGATTAAAGAAATAGCGTTAGGCGATGCTACCTTTGGCATCATGTACAATTGTCTACCCAAAGTAATAATAACACTGAGGGGTTTGGACTCATACACAACATGATGCTTCCACAAATATGGTTGTCCTAAAAGAACATCACAAAATTTAAGGGGAGAAATATCACACAATACCTCATCTTTGAAAGGCTTGATGTCGTAGGACAAACGACATTGTTGGATGACACGAAGATCTCTTCCTTGGAGAAGCTAGTTGATGGTGTAGGGATGTGGGTGCGGTGTCATCGGCAGGTCCAACTGCTTGATGACCTCTCCTAAAATTAGGTTCTTCTAACTGCCGCTATCGACAATGAAATGAAGCAGAGCCCCCTTTACCCACATCTATGAGTGAAAGGGGTGTTTCCCTTCCTTTGGTTCTTCTGGTTTTCTTGGTTGGACTTTAGTGGTAGTGACAATGCTACTGGGTTCATCATCAATAATATGTTTCCCTCCTTCAGGATTTGATTCAGAATCAGAATCGGCCTCTGACTCAGAAGCCTTCAGCTTGACCAAGAGTGATTGCTTGGAGAGACATTCTTCAATGTTGTGCCAAGGGATTTTATGGTACTCACACCATTTCCCCGTGTCCTTCTTCGTCTTCTCATTTCCCTTCTTTTGTTGCAGCCTAGACTGGTTGTCCTCAGAGTGGCCATCTTTGCTATGTCCCTTATTGTGTGTTTTGGGGACTCCTTTTCCCTACTTTGGCTGTGAGGAGTTTGCAGATCCAAACTCTCGCCGCTTCTGCTTAAATTTCTGCTCGATCTTGATAGCGTATCTATAAGTTGTACCCAATGAGGCGATGTCCAGAAAATCCATTTTTGTTTTAATGTATATATGCAAACAACCACGATATTTGAGCACCAGATGTCGCTCAGAGTCTTTGATACCCAATTTGGTGCGCAGGGTATGGAAAATATTAGTGAAATCTGGTACTGTCTGGTCCCTTTCTTGATGCAGAGTGGTCCATCTGGTGTATTGTTCCTCATAGATTCCAACAGGGTAGTATTGTTCTTTAATGGCATCCCGAAAGGAATCCCATGTAGGGGAAACCTCAAATATTGCAGATTCCTTTATGGCCCTTTGCTCGAAGTAATTGTCCCACCACTCCTTAACATGGGAGACGGTCTTTAAGAGTGAAAAAGTATTATTTTCCCTATCAGAAAAATAGTGGACCTAAAAACACCCTTCGAGCAGATTCAACCATTTATCTACAACATCTGCATCTATCAGTCCTTCAAATAGTGGAATATCAAAATTTACCTATACCTTGAAGGGGGTTGCATGGCCGCTTGATGAAGATGCTTCTCCTATGGGAAGTCCCTGAAGGATCTGCACAAACTTGTCCATCATTTTATTCCTTTGTTGCGCAAGGGCTTCCTCGAGAAACATTTTAAAATCATCTCCTACTCCATGATCTTTCTTTTCGTCTCCCATGGGTTGTTGTCAAGTTCGGCTCAACCGATCTTGCAATGGCTCGATTGGTTCAAGTCCCAACTTCTTGTACCCAGATTTTGTCGGGGACATGCACGAAGAAAAATAAATGAAGAGCAAATCGCTCTAACACCATTGATCCGCATTTAGGAGCGGAACAAACTAATTAACAAACTGAATACAGTAAACACAAAGATATGAAGAACAACACAGATATCAAGTGAACAATATCTTCTATTGAATAAATGAAATAGGCTGAAACTATAAAACTGAAAAACTGAAACACTTGCTCGAATGGTGGTAGCTATCTCTGAGAAGAGATGTGGCTACTACGCACATCCATCTGAGCAAAATGATTACAACGAGTCTCTAGAGGCATTTTTAATATTATTCATGAATGCCAAAACCCTAGACATCCAAAAACCTAACCCTAAGTGGTGAAACGCCAAAATTTATGTGGCCCCCTATGGGTAAGTTGGTACCTCAACTTCTCGATGTTGCAACTTTTCCATACGACCTTCGTTTTAGGCACGTGATATCCCGTTAGAAAGGTATTTTAGATAACTACACATTACATTGTCAAACTTTGACTCCATTTATAGTTTGACAGTGGAGAGCCAAAAAAACACTATTAAGGGCCCCAAAATGACCCTGGAAGTACAACAAGATGTGCTAACATGAAAACATACAAAATAAGCTAGTTGGATTAGATGGGAGGCCACCAGTATCCACCTCAAAGATGTGTGGGGCTTCAGATAGCCCCATAAGTGTAGAACCCACCATTACAAATAAGTACAAAAGAACGTGTTGAACTAAAGCTGTATAGAGGAGCCAGTTGGAATAGGTGGGTGGCTACCAATATCCACATGGATCAACAGGTTCAAGATATTTTGCAGAAATCTAATTCCAAGTACAAGCAGCACCATGATCAACATCGGGTGCCACATAATTTTCATGTGGGCGACAAAGTTTGGTTGCACTTGCAGAAAGAACGCCTTACAGGCCCCCATCGAGAGCTTATCCCACTCCGTTATGGACCTTACACCATCACCAAGGCTATGGGTGAAAATGCTTTTGAGCTCAACATTCCCCCTTTCCTTGGCCTGCACCCCTGTTGTGGTGGGAAATCCCCCTACGGACTAGCAAATAGGGTTATAGTATGCATGTAGATATGACCAAAAGAAAACTACTTTCTACTTTCATCCCAGACTTAATCCCCATTTCTTTCCAGCAAATACATGGTTAGACCAACATACCTTATTCCGTATGGTCGATGTCGATCCTTCTTCTCGCTTGATCGCTTGTTGGCAGCTCTCCTCCCAAGGTCGACCTGCATACAAAACAAGCAACAAACTACACATGCATTTTACCTACAGACTAATGGGTTAGAGATTCAAACATATATTTACTGAACTATGAAGAACTCATATAGTGGGACAGGAAAAGCATTTCTTTATTATTAACTTTAATGAATCAACTTACAATGTCGAGACCATCCACTGCTCCGCGAATCCTGATACTGGGCTCCTCTTCAAATTTCCTCCAACTTCTTTGCTTTGTATCTCTTCTTGCACAAGGATGGCTCAAGGGTTGGGACAATGGGAATATGCAATTGGGAAGAGTTTCTTTACTCTTTTTCTCCTCCTCCAAATGGGACCCCTAGCCCTTCTTTTATAGGCTAGAAGAAGCTAGGTATTTGGATGAACCCTCGGCCATGCATGGCCAGGAGTTTCAGTTAACTCACCCAAAGTTGTGTGTTTCATTGGAAAAATTCCTTTTTTCGTGCTTTTGTCGGTCCACGCAGGTTGTTTGAGGTCAACTAGCATGTACACACGTGCAGTAATGGAGTAGGGCACGTGGGACCTTATAAAAGAGGTTTTTTAAAGAGTTGTTCAGCAATGCTTTTGGCAAAGAAGGGATCTGAGATGGCCTGATGCCAGGTAAGCATGTATGGTGCAAATTAGGGTTATAACAGATGCCCCCTAATGTGTGAGGTCAGAAGAGCATCTAATGGCCGAAATACATTACGAATCTTTACGGATGTGTCGAACAAGTGAGCCCAGGGACCAAGAACTGGGAGGCGTCGTCTGCAAAATAACAAATGTCTCACCGAGGAGGGCATACCCATACTCGGAATAAAATAGAATCATGGCTACTAATCAAATACATTGTAGATCCATGTCAAATAACTATATAAAGTGTAGCCGTGAACAATACACAACGGAGCTACATCTCGAAATCAAAAAGATATACATATAGAGTATCCATCTTCTAGAAGTTGATATGACCTGATGGCTAGAGATGAGATCTTCAGAGCTCAAGCAACAACTTCAAAATCTTCAAAACTCAAGGTAGGAGTGTAATATGGGTATACGACTTCACTACCCAGAGGTCTTCGATGGCTCGTCAGTCATGGACTAGATAATCTTGATGATCGGACTGAAGGCTTCATTGATTTCGAACAAGGACTTGATTGGACATTCAAGATGGTCGGGTATGAGGGCAAGAGACAAATTGTAGAGGGGCCGACTCAGGATTGGTAGAAACCTCCCTTGGAGAACAGCATGACAAATGATGAGACTTAGGCAGCATGGCATTAATCATAAGTTTATGAAGCAGGAGGCAACGCAAACTCTCCATATGTTTGGAAGAATAACCAAACGGAGGAGGACACAACTCTATGTAGAGAGAGAAGCTTCCTAAGGTCGTATTACATCCCATAGTTTGACAAACAAACAAACAGATGTGTTTTATCCAAGGGCGACTCATTATGCTGCCAATAAAGAAAATACTTTTCCCTCCCTCTTTTTGGGGTATATTTGATTTTTTTGTCTTTTTCAATAATTTTGGAAAAAAGAATAAAGGAATATTACGTTACAATGGAGGAACAAGTATGACAAACATACAAGCTCAAGGCACAAGGACAAGACTGATGTTCAGAATAATGATACTCAGGAAAAATCCTCCGGGCACCAAGGGTGTTAAGACGCAGAAGAAAAGTGCTACAAGGCTGGCGTATAAGGTATGCAAATGCGATTAACAAAACACACAATGGTAACGTCCTTCGATGTAAGTTTNTAACGAGCCCAGAGACGGTAAGCTCGGTGGTTTTTCATATTTAGAGAGTCTGAAAAATCATAAAAGGAGACTCCATTGGGGTACCTTTTTCGAAGATAGTCTAGTCGGTTCGAAAAAGGGGTAAACTAGCACCGACAAGACGTATATTCAAAACCATTTTGACAAATGTGATAAGAACAAGATCACTCGGCCATTTTTTCATTTTTAAGGAGTCTGAAAAAAGCTTAACTATGGACTCCGTCAGGAATATTCTTCTAGACCAATTTAACGAGTGTGAAAGAATAAGGTCACTCGACAATCTTTTCAATTTTAGGGAGTCTGAAAAGAGTTTAACTATGGACTTCGTGGGGGTTCCTTCTTAGTAAGTTTAGTCCCTCGGGCCTGAAAAAGGTATAAAATTATACCTAAGAGTACTCTTCTATAGAACTGAAGTTCCATAGAGTATACCTTTTTTCGTATAGTTGACCGTCCAGACCGAAAAAGGGGCAAACTACCGTCGGACAGACGTGACTTCAAATTTCAGTTTAATGAGCGTGAAAGACCACAAGATCGCTCGACAATCTTTTCGTGTTTAGAGGGTCTGAAAAAAGGGCTTAAAAGAAGACCCGTTATTTTTTGGGAGTCCTGAGGGTGAGGTCAAGAGCGAAGAAGAATCATGCAAATGAGCCTCAAACTCGTATTCAGGAAAAACTACAAGGACTCCCGAGCCTACAATTTTTTAGAAACAACATGGATACCATAATGCAACCAGGATCTACCTAGGGCATCCATGTTCCGGTAAACTCTACCACCAAGTTGCGACACTTATAAAGAAGCTATGATGGTTCTGTGTCACAACCTTATGGGATCGATCCTATGGCAAAGGAAAAAGACAACAAGATACAAAAGTCAGGGTAGAAACCTAACCTATATGCTCAAGTTGATCCTCAGAAAAGAAAAAAAATCACGGACCGTCGAAAATTACTCAAAACTCCAAAAAACTTTCCCAATACCCGATCATACCCCTCCTATGCAACTCCTGAATCACTCTAAATGGTTTTTGGTATAAATAAAATGATAAGGGAGGCCGAAAAAGTGACAAAGAGAGGCCAAAAAGTCTATAAATAGAAGTTGGCAGCTCATTATCAGTCACCATTGTTGATTTGGAAATTGACTCTGGAGCCAAAAGACCCATTTTGTCAAAAGCGGTGATTCTAGGAGCTACAGTGGACGAAACGAACTTCTGTCTGGACCAAATAAGTACAAACTCTCTTATATTGCATTTTGTGTCTTTATTTTTGCATTGGGTTTCATTTTTTAGGGGGGCATCGACCTTTAAAAGGTCAGCCCTAGGTCCACGCGGGCTGTCTTAGGACATGCCGCGTGTACATTCGAGCAGAGTAAACTCTGCACATGTGTACACACGACTATCGACATTACAGCACATGTGGGCCCCCTTATTGAATGAAAAAGGCTTAAAAAACAAGGGTTAACCCTCCTGAACCTTGGTGTTTTGCAGGATGTATGCCCATTGGAGAGAAAGAGAGCATGAAGAGGTTAGTGAGTTGGTTGGGGAAGACCCCAATGTTGTGGCTACTTTGATGCAATGTGGGTTACTCAAGTTTTTCCTATGTCCTTTTATGCGGGCACAACCTAGGCTACTAAATGCCTTGGTTGACTACTGGCATCCGGATGCAGAGGCATTCATGTTAGAGGGGCAGTCATCGGTGCCCATGGTCGATGACATTTACTTTTTGACTGGCCTCTCCAGGAGAGGGGAACCAGTCAACTTCCGTACTTTTCCTTTGGGGCCGCATAACATAGTGGAATTGATAGGTCTATACTGTGCAAATGATACAGACCACTCGAGCACGCAGGTTCCCATAAGCAAGATCATTGACTTATCGCTACAAGCGATAGTATTGTTTATTGGGCGAATTACTGATTTTGTTGCTCTACATCAGGCATCCCATGCACAGATGAACTGTGCAGTCCAGTGCTTAAATGCACAAGTCTTTGATTGGAGTACCACATTGCTTGAGTGTATGAAACGGCAGTTGACAGATTATCGTTTGTGGACACATAGGAACTTTGGGTTCGAGACCATTCTATGTTCGTTCTTTTTTGAGAGAGTTTCAAGTTTTAGTCCTCGAGTAGTGGTACGAGGACATCAGGCCTCTCTTCCTGTTGTGTGTAGATGGGCAGTATTACTGTTGCGACAGGGTGGCAGAAGGACCAATGAGTCCTTCGATGATGACTTCTTCGCGTGGTTGTCACGACAAATCTCAGTTATAGAGGATTACCCTTATGCTAAGATTGATTTCTCGAGAGATCCTGAGATACCAGTACCTCCTGGTGAGGAGCGAGACGAGATGGGTAAGTCTCCACCTTTGTAGTTTTTTTTTTGTTAAACATATGTAATTTTTATGTTGTTATTATTATATATATCATTTTTTTTATATACCAGAGTATTTGACGGATATGTGTTCATTGTGTGCAGATGTGGGACCAGTGCGATCGACTGACTATGCGAGGAACATACATCGTCCTCAGCCAGGAGCCGCACCTACTGCCACAGGGGGACCAACAATAGTAGGAGATCTTCCAGCCAGGGAGGCTGAGAGGGTACTGAGACGAGTCGAGCGGAAATTTACTACGCTCACTCGTACGGTCCCGATGGCAGAGATTGAGGACCTGCCACCATCTATGCAGCCTCATGTAGTGGGGGCACCACGAACGTGGGTCCGATTGTTTCGGCGTTTAGCCAACGATGTGGATCAGTATAACAGGCCCCACAGGCCTTGACTTTAGCTAGACATTTTTACGTGCCACGAGCACTACTTGTATATATTTTTTGAGGGCATATGCCCTGTGACTCGTTATTGGTCATATTTTTGAGGCGCTTGCATCCATCTATGTACTCCGGTTACTTTATGATATTATATATGGTTTTTTTTTGTCTTTTGTGTCTTATGGATCATGTGTGCAAAAAATGTATTTACATGTTTATGTGAATGTTCTTTCATATATCTGCAAGATGCCAATCTAAAATTTGATTAGCTAGAGTATCTGTAACTTGGTTTAATCTCCTAGGAACATGAAAATATGCAATATAATCAAAGTTTCGTTCTAAGAGACATACCCTAAGGAATCGTCAGTGTAAAGTTGGATCATGAACCCGGTATACTCTGTTTAACTGAGACACAACTAGTTGAGCGTCGAGATAGACTCGGAGATGAGAGATACCCAATGACAAAGAGTCACGAAGCAACTCAATAACTACACTATACTCAATGACATTATTAGTGGTGTCACCTAAGCATATACCTATGGAAGATAATAACCGGCCTTGAGGTGTAAAGATTACCCAAGCTGTGGAGGCAAGCCTCTAAGTGTGCCGACTAGCACAATCTGCATACCCAACGAACACCTCGGAATCACTTGACATCTGCCACAGTGATGAAAGATAACATCAACGACATGTCCATAACACTAAAAGAAACTAAAAAGTAATAGTACAAAGACTATACATATGTTACAAAAAGTTACCCACAGTGACCTGCCTATGAGTAATACTTCTTGA
>SNQJ01S0139996.1:0-21781 GCA_010110895.2 Picea sitchensis | reverse complement strand
ATTCTTATGTTATATCCCCCCTCAACCCTGATGTTGGCACAGGGGCAGACCCATGGTTCAGCTCCAAGATCACACCAAAAATCCCTAGCTACTGGCCCTTTCGGAAACACCTGCGAAGCAGATGTAGTCTCACCTGAAGCAGCTATGAGGGGGTTGCAGGACATAGATTTCTACAAATAGGGGAATCTCAAGTGGATCTATTACAACAGTAATACATCATGCATATATCGTTCAACAAGATAGATCTATCCTTCACATCTATAGATTTGGTCAAATACAATAAGGAAGGTAACAATATAACAATGACAGATATCAAAGAATCAATCACACAGAACAATAGATGTACGTGGTTCACCCTCTCTCTAGGAATACGTCCACAGAACTGTGCTATATTATATTAAGGAAAACATACAGTTCTTGTCTGCACTCTTAGCTAGCAGATCTTCTTTCTTCTCTTCTCTCTTTCTCTCCCCTTCCTGCGAACCCAGCTGCAGGACTGATCTTCGCACACAGTAGAATATCTTACAATACCAGAAGGCTTCCTCTCTCTCAACACTTCTCTCACTCAATATTATAGCTAGATCAACAACAATATTGTACTGCAGAATTACCAACTTGTACCGACCCGACCCAGGTCCTCTTGACCTTTATTTATACATTACAATACCTCACCAACAACCTTAGGACGAAACCTAGGTGCCAAAACCCTAAAAGAAAAAAAACCTAGGTGTCTAAAACCCTAGGTCAACTTGACCCGCTTTTTTTGGTCTTCGCCAGCCTGTCTTTCCTTCCTTCTTGCGTGGTGCTCCAAAGCATCCAATGATGGATTTTTTCTCTTGCTAAGTTGTCCACGATCCATATTCCTTATTGATCTGTCGTCCTTGATCTCCTCATCCAATGGCTTGCATTTTCTTCCTTTGCTCCATCTTTTCTTCTCTTTTTCTTACTACGACCCAATGACAGTCACTGTGTCTCCCTCGAAGTTTGTGTTTCACCTTTTCTTCCTTTTTATTCTCTTCCTTCCATAACCAAGGACTAGTAGGCCCCCAACACTCACATATGACTTATCCCAAGGCACTTCAGATATGATCCTTCTATTTTTCTGCGACTTTGGACTACGTAAGGCAGCCTTGGTTTATGCTTTATGCGTCCTCTCCCTCCTTATGCAGACTGCCTTTTACATGTCTGGTACCCAGTTTCAACTGCACCTGGTACCTGGACCCTTTTTCTCATGATTTTATTGAGAGATGTGAGACAGCTGGTTGTCATAGTACAACTTCATCCGGCTCCCATTCACCAATCCTTCCTTCCATTCTCCCTTCAATGTTTTCAGTTACGCAACTCCTCCTTCTGTAACATAGGCAATCTCATATGGTCCAAGCCAATGTGTTCTAAACCTACCTGGGTGTTTTATAAACTTACTTTCATACATAAGTACTAAATCACCTTGTTTGAATGCCTTGTTCTTGATGTGCCTGTCATGATATGCCTTCTCTTGTTCCTTCTAAACCTGTTGGTGGAATCTTGCAATGAATCTATCTTCTTCTCATTCAACCAACTATGCGAGCCTTTCCTGAGCATCACCAGTGTCATCCATACCTGTAAAAGCAACAATTCTTAAGGTTGGTACCAAGTATTCCATCGGGACAACAACTTCGAGACCATAAACCAACTTGAAAGGAGTCTACATTGTTAATTTCTTGCAAGTGGTTCAATACGCCCATAGTACTACAGGTACTCTTAAGTCCCATTCATCCCTATTCACAATGAAAATCTTCATTAATGTTGTCTCCAAGATCTTGTTGAATGCTTCAACTATTCCATTTTCTTGTGGATGGTAAGGTGTACTCTTCTGATGGTGGACTGCAAATTCTTCAGTCAGGGCTTCAATTGTCTTATCGATGAAGTGTGTACCTTGATCACTCATAAGGATATTGGGGCATCCAAACCTGGTTATTATGTCATCAAATATAAAATTCACAGTTGTAGTTTCACTACAGTCTTTAACTTCTCTGGCTTTGGCCCATCTGGTTAAGTATTCTGTCGCAGTAATGATATACCTTGCTCCTGTGCTCTTTCCTGGTGGGTTTATAGGTCCCACGAGGTCAATGGTCCACTTTTAAAATTCTTGTAGGGTCATCTGTAGTTCTAATGGCATTTCATCTATTATAGACGGTTTCCCAATTCTATGGCATACATTGCAGGCTCTGGCATAATCTTTAGCATCTCTGTGTAAGGCGGGCCACTAAAGGCTAGCTCTCAGGACCTTCTGCGTAGTTGTTCTTCCTAGGTAGTGTCCTCCTGGGATGACTTCATGAGCTTCTACAACGATCAATGGCCGCTCTGTCTCCATAACACCTCTTCTTAGTATCTCATCAGGTCCCAGTTTGTATAGATGAACAACTATAAGTGAAAAGTATGCAGCGCGCACCACTAGTTGTTTCTTCTGAGGAATTGTATACTCACTAGGTTCCATTCCTGTTGACAAGTTATGGACTATGTCTGCGAAGTGGTCATCAATATTTCTAATGGCGAGCAGTTGTGCATCCAACAGTGTATCCTCCAAACTGGTGGGTTTTTCTCCATGTTCCAGCCTCGACAAGTGGTCAAGACCCTTGTTCATTCTTCCTGGCTTAACTATGATTTCAAAATCATATTCTTGAAACAACAGAAGCCATCTTCATATTCACCCCCCCAACACTGGCTTGTTGACTAGATATTTCAGCGTGGAGTGATCTATAAACATTTTAAAGTGTCCTCCCAATAAGTAGTGGTGGAATTTTTGCAACGCATACACCATGGCTAATCCTTCTCTCTCGGTAGTGGTGTAGTTGATCTCTGTTGTAGATATCTTCCTTCTAGCAAAAGCTAATAGATGGTCAATCTCCCCTTCTCCCAGTTGTGCCAGTACTGCTCCTAATGCAATAGAAGACGCATCAACGTGCACATGAAACTCTTTGCTCCAATCTGGAAAAACCAGAATGGGCGAAGTGACCATCTTTTGTTTCAGTGTGTCGAATCTCTGTTGGCATTCATTTGTCTAGCCAAACTGACAATCCTTCTTCAACAACTTCTCCATCGGTGTTGTGATTTGGGCATAGCCTTTAATGAATTTCCTGTAATAGCTAATATGTCCCAGGGCAGTGCGCAATTGTTTAACTGAAGTAGGAGGCAGAAAATCAACTATAATTGCAATTTTAGATGGATCAACCAACAATCCCTACTTGCATACAATATGTCCTAATAACACTCCAAATGATGAAAATAAGATGCACTTCTTCAGATTCAAAGCAATTTGACACTGCCTACATTTATCCAACATTATACTTAGAAATTCAATATGATTTTTCAACAAACTAAACACAGTCCAGTCATCAAAATATGCTTCTAAAAATTTATGCAAAAATTCTTTGAACGCTTGGACCACCACCCTAGAAAATATGGTTGGGGCATTCTTCAGTCCAAATGGCATTACTGTATATTGGTAGGATCCTCATTCTGTGGCAAACTTGGTCTTGTGGCGGTCCTCCTTAGAAATTCGGATCTGATGGTATCCTGAAAATCCATCTGTAAAATAATATACCTCCTCGCCTCCCGCATTGTCTAGTACTTCATCAGTGAATGATGTAGGGAAAGGGTCATCCAGACAGGCATCATTCAAATTTATGAGGTCCACACATATCTTGATTTCTCATGTCTTCTTGTCTTGCATGACCATAGGGCTAATCCACTCCGACTCTTCGACAGGTTCAATAATCCCTGGTTCCAGCATTCTGTCGAGCTTAATATTTACTTTTTCCTTATATTTCGGGTTCAATCTGTAGGTTCTTTTCTTGACTGGCTTTGCACCTGGTTTCAAATGGAGCCTCATTTCTCCCATAGGACCTTTGATACCCTTCATATCAGTGAAATTGGTTGAAAACAAGTCCCAATATTCATGCAGTAACTCTGTAATCTTGTCAATGGTAGCAACATCCCAATAATCTCCGACATTGGCAAGCTTCGGTGTATCCTCTGTCCCGATGTTGACTCTTTTAATCTTGACTAGTTGACCACTAAATGGTAGCTCAACTCCTGGTCCTTCCACATTTATTTGGCCTTTTGTTTCAATAATGTTTACCTTCCTGGGATCATCATCGTCATTGGCATTGATTTTTTAGCAACTCTGCAATTTATGGAAAGGCGTAGTCCATTCGTCCTCTTCTTCTTCCATAGGGAGGCTAGATGCTTCCTTGAATACCTTCTTTCTCACAATTTGTAATGCTTGGTATATTGAAGGATATTCACTTTCAAATAAAAAGGTGGTTACAAAGTTCTGAATCATACCTTCCCAGTCTGTAGTGACGAGGCGCAGTTCCGCTTGAAGGTACCATTTGATAGGGGTCATGTCCGGTTTGTTAATGAATCTGTGCACCCATTGTTCTCGAGGAATGTCACTCCATGCCTCTTCACAGCTTCGCACATGGTCCTTTGGGCAACCTCGACTAGTATATCTTACTTCGCAACTTACTGTTTATGTTGAGAACTGCGCTATCATCAATGTTCGGCATTGGGTCCAGTCTATGATATTTCTTTTATGTGTCCCCCACCATCTTGTTGGTGTGGATTTTAGGGCATCATCCATTGCCAACAATATATGTTGTATTGGTACACTTGTTTCAAAATCTGATAGGAACGCTTCTAAAGGGTTTAGACCATCAAATGTGGGTAAGTTACTCACTGTTGTGTTGATCCAATGAAATTCTCTAGTTAATCTAGCACAACTTCTTGTAGATACTTCATACATCTGGTTCTATCAGTTCTCTAGTTCTTCTTCTAAATCTGATGAGCATGCACTGTCACTTCACCAGCTTAGATTCCCATTGGTTGTAGGGTTGATGTAATCCTATTGTTTGGTTGTTAGTTTGTAGATGTTTTCCAATTCATATGCATGATCTTCTTCTCTGATGGGATCTGTGTATCACAGACCTTCATCTGGATCTAAGGGTGTAATGTCCCTAAGGCCATCTCTTTCAAATGTCATACGTCTTTTTTTCAAATCAACAACAATGTAATTATTGAAGGCCCAATCAATTCCTAGTAATGCAGGGTAAGGGCAGCTATCATCAACAATTTCAATTACCTCAAAATATGCAAAGGTTCTAGCTCTGGCGATGTCCACAGGGACATGCTCTAATCGTCTGAATGGGCTGACAGCTTGTTGATTATCCATCCTAAGTTTGATAGGGGAATAGGTCAACCTCAATTTTCCTATTAGTGCCCAAGTTTTCTTCATCATGACATTGACCTCCGACCCTAAGTTGAGGACCACATAGTCTATATCATACTCTCCTATTTGAGCATTCAAATGCAATTCTTTATTTGTCCTTCTCTTCTTACCAATTTGGTGTACTGCCCTATTCAGTAGGGTGTCTATCTTTCCTAGCTCATACTACCTGATTAAGTTCTGTAGTTCTTGCACATCGTTCTCATCCTGAATTAACTTAATACAAGTGTATAAAAATTCAATGAGCTTACTAACCTCTTTTCCTCCTTTTGGAAAAGCTGAATGATCAAATTCCTAAGGCATCCCATATTCTCTGATTTATGGTCATGTTTTGGAGGAAGAACCTTGATCTTCTTTGAACTCTTTCCTTGTTTCCTCAAAGATTTGTCTTTCTTTCTTCTCATCAAAATTTTGTGTCTTCTCTGCATCTTTCCTGATGCCTGAGTCTTCAGTGATGTTTCCTTGGGTCATTCTATCCGCTCCTATGGTAGTGCCTCCTCGAGTAATAAAAATGAATCTAGGGTCTTCTCCATGAGGTTTAACATAGATCAATTGCACTTGTGGGTTCTGTTGGGGTCCTCATCTTTCCTGAAGCTTGAATAACATCACAGGGTAGTCCTCAATGATGTGCCTGAAGGAGTTGCAATAACTGTAAGTGGTACAAGGGTTCTGGCAGTTCCTTGCTAGATGTCCTAGCTGTGCGCAGTTATAATAGATTACTTGTCCTCGACCTCAGTCCATTCCTCCTCCTCGTCCTCTTCCTCTGTATCCACCATGAGGATTGAAGTTTCCTCTTCTTGGGGAGTTATACTACGCATTGTTTCCTTATTGATTTACTTCGCCTTGGATCTTGTATATTTCTCTTGATCTTTCATGCATGAGATCATAAGCTCTGCAATTTGTATGGTCATGCCCTACTGATTTACAGAATGTGCAATACAAGTTTGTGGGTGTCTGAACGTATTTTTGCATGTAATAACACTCACCAGGGCGATGTTGATTTCTTCATACGTCGCACCAAGGTAAGGTGACTTTATTCAAGGGGATCAGAGCTCCAGAAGCCAAGTATTCATTGAATAGAGGGTAGTGTTCCTTGTCATGACCTTCTAATCTACATCTGACACACCATATGTCTTCTCTTTTGTCTTTTCCCTTGTCTTTCTTCATGTCTTCGACCTGTAGAGACAAACTAGTTAGATGACTCAAGATCTGACTCATACCTGAGCTGGATTCTCCCATAGGGTCCGATTCAAGCTTCATGGCGATCTCCAATGCTTCTTCCTGCAAAGAAATCTTCTGTTGCATCAGGGGGACTCTAATATGTGGTAAGAGAGCAGAAATGAACCATTCTTTGTTCTTCTCGTCCGAGATCTTAAAGGTCAATCTTCCTATGAGGGTCTTGAATATCTGATCGAACTCCCAAACAAGTTCATCTACCTTTTGCTTGATCTATTTCATCTCTGTAATACATTGGGACTCCAACTTAGGTTTCTTAAACTCTGCAATCAACACGTTCTTGATATCATTCAATGGCTTAGGCTGCACAATTCCTTGGACAAGCTTCATGTAGCAGCTCAATGTGTGGTCTCTCAGTGTAGTGCTAAATCGGCTTCTTTTAACAGCTTCGTCAGTAATATTTTTAATGTTCCATACAACCTCACACAGGAACCAGTGTTGATCAAGATCTTTAGATCCATCTCCTTTAAATATAGACAACCTCATCTCATCTGCCATGGATTTTCCTAGGTTTCCTGTCTGAGTGGATGTTGAGTTGCTAGTAATAGTTCTCTGCGAACTCTGGTGATTTGGAATGTTCTGATTACTTAACGTTTCGGAAACAACGGGAGGGTTGATATTACTTACTTCAGTATCTTGTGCAGTTCCTAAGGTTTTTGGCTCGTCTCGGCGAAGTTCTTCAGTAGGGATGATTTTAAGGATGGAAATTTATTTTAAAATTTAGAAACCTTGGCGAATCTTACTAATCCTTCATATGCCTACTATAAATGTTTGGCAATATTTTTGTAAAAATATTCAAATTTATAAGGATTTTATATATTTTTTATAACATTTTGGCAATTTTTAAGGTAAAATAATTTTATCCTATAGAATTTGGGCGAATCATTTTTAAAATAGCGATTCTTGTTTTTCGAAAAACCATGGAAAATTAGCCCATGAGCGAAATTTAGCCCCTAAAATCATCCATGTTCTTCAGCTGCTTCTTTCTCTGGCCCCACGGGTTCTGAATGTTCTTCGTTTGTTAGATGTGACTCTTCTCCATTGTACAAACCCTCTTCCCCGTAGTTTTTCTTAAAGAGGTTCTCAAGGTGAACCCCTCGAAATACTCTTCCATTGTACATATGTCCCTCTTCTGTGTCGCTGTCGCTGTCCGAATTTTTGAACATTAGCCTTTTCAAATATTCTCGATCTACTGTATCTTCAAGATGTTCTTCTCATGCAACAACATCTTGAGTCTCAACTTCAGGACTTGTAAAAATTTTCCTCTGGATCCTTTAAAGAAATATCTTTCAGCTTGGTTGTATGACTCTACTATGTCAACAACAAACTTGGTGATATACCCTCCAATGGTACTATCAAACCAGTGATCTACTTCCTTGGATACAACGTTATCAATCCTTTTAAACTTCTAGATCAGTGTCAATGTCCAAACTATAGGAGATCTAGGTATTATCTTGAACTGGGTATCTGCTAACCTAGCTAACCACTGATGTAGCTTTTGATGGATCCCTCCAAAGAATATCTCATGAATATCAGTAAAGATATATTTCTCCAACCAAATATTATGTACTAAGATTAGGGTTCTTGTTTTGGGCTTCAGCGAAGTCCTTCTCTTGATCTTCTATCCACTTTTGAATCTCTTTCTTCGATGGGAACCATCTTGACATTTATGTCTTGACAACGGAACCATTTTTTGGCAAGGGGTTGACCGAGGGTTCGTCTCCAAGAGCGCACCAACAATCCCTAACTACTGGCCCTTTCGGCAACACATGTGAAGCAGATGCAGTCTCACCTAAAGAAGCTATGAGGGGGTTGCAGGACAGAGATGTCTACAACTAGGGGAATATCAAGTGGATCTATTACAACAACAATACACCATGCATCTATCGTTCAACAAGCTAGATCTATCCTTCACAGGTATAGATTTGGTCTAATACAATAAGGAAAATAACAATATAACAGTGACAGAGATCAAAGCATCAATCACACACAAGAATAGATGTATGTGGTTCACCCTCTCTCTAGGGCTACGCCCATAGAATTGTGCTATATTATATTAAGGAAAGCATACAGTGCTTGTCTGCGCTCTTAGCTAGCAGATCTTCTTTCTTCTCTTCTCTCTTTCTCTCCCCTTCCTGCGCACCCATCTGCAGGACTAATCTTCACACACAACAAAATATATTACAATACTAGAAGGCTTCCTCTCTCTCAACACTTCTCTCTCTCAATACTATAGCTAGATCAACAACAATATTATATTGCAGAATTACCAACTTGTACTGACCCGACCTAGGTCCTCTTGACCTTTATTTATACATTACAATACCTCACCGACAACCTTAGGCCAAAACCTAGGTGCCAAAACCCTAAAAGACCAAAACCCTAGGTGTCTAAAACCCTAGGTCAACTTGAAACGCTTTTTTCGGTCTTCGCCAACCTGTCTTTCCTTCCTTCTCGCGCGATGCTCCAAAGAATCCAACGGTGGATTTTTCCACTTGTTGAGTTGTCCACGATCCATGTTCCTTGTTGATCTGTCATCCTTGATCTCCTCATCCAACGGCTTGCATTTCCTTGCTTCACTCCATCTTTTCTTCTCTTTTGCTTACTTCGACCTAGTGACAGTCACTGTGTCTCCCTCAAAGTTTTCTTTTCACCTTTTCTTCCTTGTTATTCGCTTCCTTCCATAACCAAGGGCCAACATCTGACAAAATATAAACCATCCTTATAATCTATCCCCCTCAACCGTGTACCTTCAAGATCCCAAAACAGGAACATGGAATCTCCATATTTCCTTTACTATCCTTTTCCTAAGAAATACGACATTTAGCCAGTGTGGCATCTCCAATTTCCATTAGTTGTTTCTATTTTTAAAAAAAATAACGATGTTACTAGGAACTGGAACTGATCTTAAAAACTTTTAAAAAGAAATTAGAAACTCTGCAAAACACTTCTCAAACATAGCGTCGGTACTTGTGAACATGGCCAATATTAACTCTTGTATTGAAGAATAGCATATGGTGAATCATATTTATATGTATAGTCACAACAAGAAAAAACAACCTATTTTTATTTCTCCTTCATCATTATGTCATATTCTTATATATCCCCCCTTAACCCTGACAAAATATAAGCCACCCTTATCTATTCCCCTCAACCCTGTACCTTCAAGGAGCCAGAATAGGAATAGGGAATCTCCATATTTCTTTTACTGTCCTCTTCCTGAAAAATACAACATTTAGCCAATGTGGCATTTCCACTTTCCATTAGTGATTTTTGTTTAAAAAAAAATGACGACATTACTAAGAACTCGAACTGATCTTCAAAACTATGAAAAAGGAAACAATTACCAATATCAAAAGAGGAATTAGCAAATATGCAAATAATTCTTAAACAAAGCATCGGTACCAATATCAAAAGAGGAATTAGCAACTTTGCAAATATTTCTCAAACAGATACCTATGCAAGTAAAACAATGAAAATAACCTTATGCTACTTTTTTAATTAAGCTCTAAGATGAAATTGGATGAAAGAAAAAATAATTATCACTGCATTTCCAATTCAAAATATTAGTGGAGGATAATAATGATGACAAGAATATACATGTTGTAATGTGGATTAATAAAAAAATAGACAAATAAAAAGTCATGAAACCTGAGAGCACAATTCACATATGGAATCTCCTTTTTGTTGGGACCAATGCTCGATGCATTTCATGTCATGAGCATACTATGGAGTGAAAAAAAACATGTTTTGGATCAACAAGTTAATGATAAAATATATACTTGACACCCATAAACCATTCATTCTACAAAGATGACAAAATATAAAACACCCTTATCTATCCCCCTCAACCTTGTACCTTCAAGGTGTCATAACATGAATAATGAATATCGATATTTCCTTTACTATCCTCTTCCTGACAAATACGACATTCAACTAATGTGGAATATCCACTTTCCATTAGTGTTTTCTGTTTGAAAATCCCCAACTCGGCCTAACCCCTTAATCCCTAACCCTAAACCTCTAACCCCTACTCCCTAAAACCCCATTAATATGATATAAGGCATTTTGTCATCAACATTTGGGAAGTAACTAAATGTGTAACAAACTTTTTCACTTACAATAATTTTTTAAAATTAAGAATTATAACATTTGATTAAATGAAACAAAACTTATAAAGAAAATTCCATCATATATAAAACTTAAATTATAATGATTTTTTTTCTTTTTTACCAAATTCATCTAAAATTTATTAATCCAAACAACATTATATTTGTCACAAAAATTTTGATACAAGTTATTTAGGGAAGTTGTGTAACAACTTTTTTTCATTTATATTAATTTTTAAAAATTTAAAACTATAAGATTTTATCAAATGAGACAAAATCTATAAAGAGAATTCCATAGTATATAAAACTTAAATTATAATGAGAGTCTAATTTTTTTATCAAATTCAGCTAAAATTTATTACTCTAGACATCATTGTTAAATGTATATTTGTCACCAAAATTTTAATTGTTCAATGTATATTTGTCACCAAAATTTTAATGTAAGTCCTTTTGAAAAGTAATTAACTTTGTGACAAAGTTTCTTTCATTTATAATATTTTTTTTTAAATCATAATTATAACATTTGAAGAAATGAATCAAAACCTATAAAGAAAATTTCATCATATATAAAAATCAAATCATAATGAAATTTTAGGTTTTTTTACCAAATTCAACTAAAATTTACTACTCCAAACATAATTGTCCAATATATATTTGTCACCAAAATTTTAATGTAAGTCATTTTGAGAAGTAAGTAAATATATAACAAACTTTCTTTCACTTATAATAATTTTTAAATATTTAACATTTGATCAAATAAGACAAAATCTATAAAACTTAAATTCTATCATATATAAAACTTAAATCACAAAGAAATTTTAATTTTTTTAATCAAATTCAACTAAAGTTTATTAGTTCAACAACATTGCCCAATGTATATTTATCACCAAAATGTTAATATAAGTCATTTTGGAAAGTAACTAAATGTGTAACAAACTTTCTTTTACTTATAGTTAGTTTTTAAAAATCAGAATTATAACATTGGATACAAAACCTATAAAAAAAATTCCATCATATGAAAAAATCATATTATAATGAAATTCTAACCTTTTTTTTTTTTTTTTCAAATTCAACTAAATCCTAACTTTTTTTTTTTACCAAATTCAACTAAAATTTATTAATCCAACTAAAAATCCATTTAGAAACCAATCTTACTTATTTCATCATTTTCCATATCTACTAACTTAGCTTTGCTCATTTTCCATATCTACTAACTTAGGTTTGCTCAACTTACTTCTTTATTTCTTTGCTCAACTTCTTTTTTTACACAAAAATCCATTTGATTTTTTTACACAAAATTCCATTTAAAAACCAATTTTTGATTTTTTTACACAAAATTCCATTTAAAAACCAATTTTACTTGTTTCCTCATTTTCCTTATCTACTAAGTTGGCTTTGCTCAACTTACTTCTTTTTTGACCTAAACAATCCATTTAGAAACCAATTTTACTTGTTTCATCATTTTCATTTTCCATATCTAGTAAGTTAGCTTTGCTCAACTTACTTCTTCAAGTAGAATGAATGTAACGTCAACGTACTTAGAACTACCATGTTTTGTTATACGAGCAACGAAGGAAGTGGATCAGGAAATCTCGAGCCTAACGAAACTTACCAACGATTGAAAAACGAACGAAACCCTAACAAAACACAATGCCTGCACTCAATTCAAACGGGAGAGGGAAGGCCCAACGATTTCGATATAAATGATCAATATAGGCGCAGCTTAACTTACCGAGTACATTTATTGCAATACCTTCAATGCAATTCAATTCCATGATTATGGACACGACAAAAGAGATCGAAGAAGGCGAGAAGAAAGTTAACAAATTTGGGAGGATCGATATAATAACACTTCGGTGTGGAGCGCTAGAATTAGGTTTAGAAATTGGTTTAATAGCCAAACAGCTGGAATTAGGTTTAGAAATTGGTTTAATCGACAAACAGCTGGAAAGAAGGGCAGTTCTTATTTTGATTGTGGATTCAGTGTATCAATTGGTTTAATCGCCAAGCAGCTGGAAAGAAGGGCAATCCTTATTTTGATTGTGGATTCAGTGTATCAATTGGTTTAATAGCCAAACAGCTGGAATTAGGTTTAGAAATTGGTTTAATTGCCAATCAGCTGGAAAGAAGGGCCATTCTTATTTTGATGGTGTATTCAGTGTATCAATGGGTATGGAACAAAGTCAACTGAAGTCAAGTTTGTTTATTTTGATTGTGTATTAATGAGTATGGAACAAAGTCAATTGAAGTCAAGTATATTGTTAAGTTTGTTTTTAAATGAATGGATCTACAATCTAATAGTGAAAAGATCACCAAAATTAAGTTTAGAAATAGCTTTAATAACATTACTGGAATTAGGTTTAATAGCCTTGCTAGAATTAGGTTTAGAGATTGGTTTAATAGCCAAACATCTGGAAAGAAGGGCAATTCTTATTTTGATTGTAGATTCAGTGTATCAAGTGACATAATTAAGTTTAGAAATAGGTTTAATAACATTACTGGAATTAGGTTTAATAGCCTTGCTAGAATTAGGTTTAGAGATTGGTTTAATAGCCAAACATCTGGAAAGAAGGGCAATTCTCTTATTTTGATTGTAGATTCAGTGTATCAAGTGACATATAGCAAAGTCAATAAAATTCAACAGTTAAGTTTTCTTATCTTTTAAATGAACGGAATCTGCAATCTAATCTAATAGTGAAAAGAAAAAAGGTCGCGAAAATTAGGTTTAGAAATTGGTTTAATAGAAGAAAATGGTTTAATCGCCAAACAACGGGAAGGGAGGGTCAGGGTGATCTAATTCAAATGAGCGAGACAAAATTTGACTATGAACAACCACTGAGGCTTGAGGCAGTTGGATGTGATGCAATGCCATGTGTGGTACAGTGATAATGTAATTCATTAATTTGTAGATATTCGATTTTTTTGAGAGTGATTTAAAATGAGTCAAAAAATTCTTAAAAGGACAGATCCAATTTTGTTTGTTGGTGACAGAGAATGGATCAATTTTTTCTTAATACAAATTATATGAAAGATAACTATTTTAAATAAAATTTTCGTTAAACACTGACCTATAAAATGTCTAATTCTAACTTCAAACAAAATTCTACCCCAAAAAAACAATTATTAGACAGAACGCAAGATGAAGAGAGCTCATTGAGAAAGGCTTCTTCCAACGCCCAGCAGATATAGTTGCCCTCCCGCCCTTATCCATGCCTGTATATATATAGCACTGCCCATACCACTGAGAGTGGGGTATGTGATTTTGTGTGCGTGGGGTTTTCGTTTTTGTTTTTCTGGGACCCATATTGATCATCATACACCTAGTACTGGAAGGCATCCATGGTGATGGGCTTGAATCTTCTCAGGGAAGAAATTACTTGTATTGTATTTAACAAAGAGGGAAGGTGTCATCTGCGTGGGGCATCAGATTAGTACAGTGAAAGCGATAAGTATTTTGTTCATGATTTGGAACGCTGAGGCTGAGAGAAAGCGTGGTCATTTTTGTTGCTTACCGTTGGCTTCACACGCTTCTGCTCACATGGATCTCATGAAAGCAGACAATCTGAGAGTATTTGAATCCCTATGGCACTTCTTTAGGCCATGCTTCTTTCAAGCTCCACTAGAAAGGGGTAAGCTCGTGCCTTGGAATAGTAGTCTTGTTATTGCCCAGGAGTTCTCTGGTTCAAGTTTTAGTCCGCCTGAGATGTTTCTTCCCGTTTCCAAATGTTGTAACTCAAAGGGAAGGGAGAAACAGACCGTGGTGTCTGATCTGGATGGGACTCTTCTCAGATCGAGCAGCTCGTTTCCTTACTTCATGCTCCTCGCCTTCGAAGCAGGAAGCCCGCTCAGAGCTCTTCTACTTCTCCTCGTGTGTCCCATTGTGGGTTTGCTCTATTATTTCATTTCTGAAGCAGCTGGAATTCAGATGATGATTTTCATTGCAGTTGCTGGATTGAAGACCGAGGATGTCACCACTGTGGGAAGGGCAGTGCTTCCCAAATTTTACCTGGAGGATTTGCATCCTATATCGTACAAAGTTTTTATTTCCTGTGGAAAGAGATATATTGTTACTGCCAATCCAAGGATCATGGTTGAACCGTTTCTGAAAGAGTATTTGGCTGTGGACCATGTGCTTGGTACTGAGCTGCAGGTCATCAAGGGCTACTGCACGGGATTCGTGACTGACACCGGTGTTCTCGTTGGATTTAGGAAACTGCAAGCTGTTAAAGAGTTTTTTAAAGAGAAGAAACCTGATCTTGGTTTGGGAGATCGTCCCACCGATTATCCCTTCATGTCTCTGTGCAAGGTAAGCCATAGAATAAAATCTCCTCTCTTCTTTGTACTGGTCTGCCACGACATATTTGTCTTAATCTCCTTTTTTTTTTCTGTTATTCTACAACTATGCGACACTGGTACATATCATGTTTTTTATGTCAACGGATCCAGTTATATATATTATGATTTTTAATAGATATAGTCACAAATAAGTGATGTTTTTTTATTGATATAATGATTGATTTGTTCAAAAACTTGCTTGTCTGATTGTTTTACTAATATTTGAAACTAGCAGAGATAATATGATTGGTCATTATTGATTACAAAATATAATTGACTATGATGTTCTGATTATTCAACTGTTCGAAATGAACAGGAAGCATACGTAGTTCCTTACGAGAAAAATATAGGAGCTGTTCCGAGAGAAGAATACTTAAAGCCCTTGGTTTTCCATGACGGTCGATTAGCAATCCGGCCCACGCCCTTGGCCGCATTGGGGATCTTTTTATGGTTCCCCATCGGTTTGGCATTGGCAGTAACGAGGAATTTCGTTGGTTTATGCCTGCCTTACTGGTTGGCTCTACCAATGGGAACTTTGTTGGGTGTAAGAATCAGAGTTCGAGGAATTCCTCCGCCAGTGCAGATCGATGAGAACACAGGTATATTATATGTTTGCTCCCATAGAACGCTTCTCGATCCTGTTTTCCTTACAGTAGCACTTGGAAGGCCTGTTACAGCTGTTACTTACAGTATCAGCAGTGTAACCGAGGCAGTGTCACCCATCAAGACAGTCCGGCTTACTAGAAACAGAATCAAGGATGGGAAGATCATGAAAAAACTTTTAAGCCAAGGTGATTTGGCTGTTTGTCCAGAAGGAACTACTTGCAGAGAGCCTTATTTGCTTCGATTTAGTCCTCTTTTTGCTGAAATTGCAGACGATATCGTTCCTGTTGCCATGAATGTAACTGTGAATATGTTTCATGGGACTACTGCTCGGGGGTTCAAGTCTTTGGATCCTATTTTTTTCTTGATGAATCCATTTCTTCGGTATGATATTTCGTTCTTGGAGAGATTGCCTAGGGAGATGACATGTTCAGGAGGTAAATCCAGTGTCGAAGTGGCTAATCATGTGCAGCAGTTATTAGCTGATGCACTGGGATTTCAGTGTACAAATTTGAAGAGGAGGGACAAGTACATGATGCTTGCAGGCAACGAAGGAATCGTTCCCGAGGCCCAAAGCCTCCCGAATGTCATGACTACTTAATCATTGTCCTTGCAAAATCCCATCGATAGATATGTCCAAACTCATGTTTTGTGCGGATGCTGCAATCCCTAAAATAGGTTAAATCCCTAAAATAGGTTAGTGTTATGTGAGAAGTAGCATTTTTGCTATAGTTTTTAGGAGCAGTTAGTTTATTCATGTAGCAAATGTTTTTAACTTTGATGAAAAATGACTGAAAATTTGTAATTTCTTAAATTTTAATATTATACATAATTCACTATCATGTTTATTCACTCATCCAATATTTTTTTGGAGCGTATTCAAGGTAATCATACAATTTTCTCAGGAAAATCAGTAAACCCATTTATTATCACAGAGGAAACCCAAAGTCATATATTACTATTATAACTCCTAAGATAGAATGGAAGGTACTTAGGTACTTTGCTGAGTTTCTCCCGTGAGCAGGGGCTAGAAATCCTTTGCCATTCATTGCCATGCTATAAATGCAAGCACGAGAAAAACTGTTCATCGAGAAAGTCAGGCAGTCTATCCATGTTTGAAGCAAAAATGTGTGCCTTGAACCAGGCCTGTAAAGTAGCTGTCCGATATTCCTGCTCTGTAAGACATGATACGACCTCTCAGATTTGTTCCTATATACGGTATTACCTTCTCATAATTCAATGCAGGTACAATGCAATCTGAATTAAATTGCAAAAAATTATCCATGGCATTAAGGTGGAAATCGACAGAGAAATTACATTATGGGGAAACACATTGAAGGAAATATCATTACAAACAAAATATGTTTTATTGTCTGACTAGATGGTCAAATGGAAGGGTACATTGATTTCAAATTTCAATATAAGATTCCAATGGAGGGGTACATTGATTTCAACTTTCAATATAAGATTCCAGCAGACTAGAAGAAAAGAAAATTGATGTATCATATAATAAATCATATAAGGGAAATGCAATTCTATGAATCATAGAGAAATTAGTATAAGATAAGAAAGAAATTTTAGTTTAAGATTCTAAATTATATAGAAACAATAATTTAAGATAAGAAAGTTTGTGTTTATTTAATTTTGTTAAGGTGATTTTTATTTAATTATGTAGTAATTTTTTTTTTGTTATTGGGATGTAGTGATAGAAGAAGTTAAAGTTTTAGCTGATTTGGGATTTTAATCAAATTTTGGGTGATATGTGTCACTTCAAAATACTTTAAAATAGACATAATCCATTATGTATAGAACTTGGATCATAGTGGAACTCTACTCTTGCATGAAATTTTTGCAAGATTTTTATAAAATTTATAGTTAGAAAGATGATGTGGTTGCTACATGATTAACGTATTTAAAAAGAAGATCCAACACATTAAAATAGGCATATAAAAAAGACTCACAAAGAAGTCCTATGAAAAGAGAAGAATTATATTGTACTCTAGGAACACTTTTAACATTCAAAGTTGTAAAGAAGTGTATGATGGGCATAGGGCCAATGATATCTCTAGATATGTGACACCTATTGCATTTATCCCCTGAGCTAAGGTTTTGGTTAGGGGATCTCTTCCTACTCACGTTGTGAAACACTAGAAGAAGTAATCGGCATAATGCATGACATTACATACAATTTGTCTCATGAAAGTGGTGGACACAACTTAAACACTTTGTAGAGAAAAAATGCCAAGCAACTATAATCCTAATAAGCCTTGAGTCCCTAAAGAGATAGTGGAACCACCTTCTAATCTCATAATAGAGGAAGCATCTAAATACAAAGTGCTTCTTAGTGAGGAAGCATCTAAATACAAAGTGCTTCTTAGTGAGGAAGCATCTAAATACAAAGTGCATCTTAGTGGTAGGATCCAAAGAAAAAATCTGATAGTGATGATGTTCCAAGGGAGTATGGTCTTTGTCTTAATGTAAATTTGATGGGAGAAAAGTATGCGTTATATAAGAGGAACTCTTTTTTTGCAAGGCCATTGATGTCTAGTGTACCTAAAGATTTGAAGAATCCACCCTTGAAGTGAAAATATAAACTAGATTAGTGATGGAGCTCTATGGAAAGTGGTTATCTCGGCTTTGTAGATCTTGGATTGAATGCCCTTGTTTATCTCTCTCTTCCAAAAATCTAGAGCATCTGACAAGAATGTATGTGGTGGTGACTTGTCAATATCAATATCAACAATATCATGCAAAGAGGAGGCTTTAGGTGATTCAAATTGGATCCTTAAGACTTTGTATGGTAGAGGTTATTTCTCTAGTTTATTTTTTGTTGGAAAACCATTGTTAATTTCCATGTTTAAATCCTTTAATTCATGCTTTGAAGAAGCTTTTTGTTCCTTTCAAAATGGCTTAGGAAGAATTTTTGGAGTTATCATGTGTGGAGGCATGGACAAGAGGAGGGAGCTTGTTGCTCCATGTGTTTCATGTTGCATAAGACGTAGGATAAAAGCCTTTTTTTTGCTAATTTAAAGGGAACATGGAGTTTTCATCATGTTGTTGAACAAGTAATCTCTATGTTTTTCATGAAGCATTAATGCATGCGGAAGTGTGGTCAAGGTGGAGTGGAAGCTACATGTTGCACACCATAAAAGAAACATAGCACAAGGTAAGGGTTAAGGAACATAGTGCCCAATGTGCACAGAGAAAAGAAGGGGAGTAGAAAGGGGCACGTTGCCACACTTTGCACTCCACCCTCTGCATATGGAGCAAAGCACTAACAACTTGACCTCCACATAGAAGAAAGAAGGAGCACCATGATCCATAGAAGGTTGATGTCTAGCTAACATGAAATGTGGCCACATCAAGTGGTGCCACATGTATAGGGAAACCAATCAATGGTCCCCACTTGGAAAAAATGAACGAGGTCTAAATGGTCCACTCCTGCGTAGAAAGAACTTGGCGCCTAAGAAACATACTATAATAGTATTTTTTAGTTTGTTGGCCTTTGAAGAGTTAGAAAACAAGGGTACAAGTAATAGACAAATAATTGGGTCCCTTAGAGTTCTTTGGCCTTCGAATGGACTGCAAAGGAGATAAAAGGGAGGATGACAAACAAATAAAAAGGTTTCACTAGGAGTGTGAACAAGGTTCTTGCGACCCTAGGTAGAGAAGAACATTGAGATGGGCACCTTGCAATGAGAGGCAGAGAAGAGAAATATACATGCTCTTCATACAATCTCATTGGCTTTGATCATCTCAGTGAGTTACCATTAACAGAGAGATCCAATTCAAGATATCATAGAACATGAATTCTAGAATTGTAGATAGTTGGTTCATTTGGGCATTGAAGGCCATTTTCGGAAGTTGTCGACACTACACTGAGGAAGGAGACAACATTCTAATTGATAGAAAAAGACATCCGATATCATTCAGAGATGGAGAATCCATGCCAACCTTTAAAGCCATTGCTAGATACAAAATTTCACAATAGAGAAAGGACAAACTTGTTGTTGTGTCTACAACAAAAGATCACCTACAAATTGGATGGTGAGTGTTTCTTCCAAATAAGAGGAAGCCATTGTTGATATTGCTTGGTGATAATCCAGAGTGAACAATGATATATGTTACACACTCCAATATGTTAGCCTAAAATATTGTCCCAAAATCTAGGACCCATATAGAGAAATAAGTATAACTAACCAGTTAAAAAGGCATATATTCGCTCAATTTAACTACTCATTGGCCTATCACTAGAGTAGAGTTTAATAGAATTAGAACATACCTTAGGGCTGTGAGAAATGAGCTGCAGTATGTTTACAAACAAACACATTTTGACCATGATCCGATCAGGAAGCCCATTCCCAGGTACCTCATTCTTTGGAGACTGACTGATATAGTAGGCTGGAAGCTGACAAGTGTTAGGAGCTCCATAAAATTAGCATTGAGAAGCTAAAACCACAACACCTGCTTAACTTAACTGTAGTATACTGAAGGTTCTTCAGCATTGATGTCGAAACGATGATATCCAGCAGCGTTCAGAAGAAATAACCTCACATTGAAATTTGACCGGCAAGTGTAAGGAGATCGATAAATGTGAAGCAGCGTGTCTACAGGCGAATAGATTATTAAAACAGATTTGAATGCTGTAATCTACATATGGCACCGCCGAATGAAACCAAGGATTCTGTATAAAGTCAACGTAGCCCTAGAGACATTAAAGAGATTTTCGAGTGTCTTCCACGTATCCTGACGATCCAGAGTTTTAAGCACGATATGACAGCCTCCAAGTTTTTAATATGAAAGAAGACTGTGATGGTCAACGGTCTGGAAAGAATTTGAAGGAGCAAGTTCTATATCTGGTTCCGATATATCAGTACCAATGAAAATTTTGGATGGCACATAAATTATTATTCTATTTTTTTTGGAAAAAGATGAGGGTTTTGGTTATAAATTATAATCTGTTGATATAATTTTAAAATTCAGATTTACAATAATGTAAATAATTTTTGGTTATTTAAAATAACTGTGATTCATAAGGAGGTAGAGAGATGTTCATGAGTTTGCTTTTAATGAGGTCAATGAAAATAGTTCTTAGTAAATTGTGATTCATAAGGAGGTAGAGATATGTTCATGAGTTTGCTTTTAATGAGGTTAATGAAAATAGTTTTTAGTAAATTATAAATAATTTTAAGTTATATTTTGTGATTAAAAAGAAGGTTTTAATCAAGAAAGTATTTATAAGAAAACCACTATTCCTTATTATTATCTTTAACATTGTAAAATTTTTAATTTACTTAAATCATACTTTCAAATAACATTTAATTTTAATTTGTACAAAAATATAAATAACATTTTTAATTTACAATTTAATTAATTAAAATATATTTATATTAATTTTATGTATTTAAAATATATAAATAATTTTTTTAATACTTTCTAATACTATGATAAAGATTATATTTGCTATCTTTTGAGTACATAATCTTAATTAAAACGCTTAACACAAAATGGTCCTTGGAAGCCAAATTAGTTATTGGTTTATGGTCCACGTGGAGATCAATTTAATCACTTAAATCATTTGCTAAAAAGTCAAAAAATAAGCCAACTTGGTTATTAGTTTATAGTCAACATGGAGATGCAACAAGATGGAATGGAATACCACTTTGTTGATGGAGTCTAATGGGTGGAATAAACTTTAAGAGTTAGTCAACAACAAAAGACCTTGCATTCTCACTGTTTGGCGATTGCCCATTTGATTTTATTAGGTGAGAGATTTCAAATTTTATAAGTCTTCTAATTGCAATTAGTAATTATTGTATATTGACAAGGTGGTTACTGTTGATATTATGGAAGTTATGGGAGGTATTAACCTCCATGTATAACCTTTGGCTACAATAAAATATTCTAGAAGCAAGAGAAACCCTAAACAGATGTGTAGAAACCCTAGAAGACAAGTCGACTCAGTAAAAGAATTAATATCAAAGTATTAGATTCTAAAAGGACAAGTCGGCCTAGACAAGTAACAAAAACACTATAAATAAGAGATGATCTAGCTCTTTTGTATACACTCACTTTACTCACTCTCTCAATCAATGATAACACAAGTTTGTAGTTGTAGCTGGAAGATAGGAAGGTGGATACTCTGGGGTGATTCTTGGTCTCTCTCTCTATCACCATCTAGCCTAAGATGTGTGCCCTATCTTCTAGTATCTCTTGGTGATATTCTTGGTGA